>CAJUYH010000781.1:0-57657 GCA_910591685.1 Galerucella tenella
AAATGTTTTGTATTTTTAAGATTTGTAATCACTTTTTGTGAAATGGGCTCGCCCGTAAATAAATAAATAAATAAATCATCGGTAAAGTATCTCATTACGAAACTCATATCAGTGTCGTAATGTTTGATATTACATATTGGTAGTAGGTAAAACTTTTTAAGGCTATTCGAAGGCTCAATTGTATATTCTCTTTACAACAGAAGTTTGCGTCTCACTAGTATGATTTTTCTACGATTGAATGCGTCGCAATTTTTTAAAATGGTTTTCACTTGTGGGGTATTATCAATTGTTGTGAAGTTTCAGGTTGTACTAGGTTATATAAGAATGCTTTTAACAATTTTAGTTTTTGTCTCTGACATCTCAATATTAACAGATTTGTCTCAACCTTCACAATATAATAATATGGTATTGGAAATTGCATGGAACTTAATTTGAATATTACCCTCCTGAATTAAAAATCCCATATGAAGCGGGATCTTATCGCGATAATTTCTTACTAAATATAGTAACCAATCAAATTACTCAATTTTAAGTCATGTGTCAAATTTCATCCAATCACCTCTGGATTACAGCGATTATTTCACTCGATACAAAATACGCGCCTTCGATATTGATTTAAATATATATTTCTCTAATTACCCCTGTATGGCTTGAAATAAAATAAGCTTTTCGAACTTTTCTGGTATCTACCGGTCTTGTTATTGACAACAAAAGCGAGTCGTAAACATAATTTATGAGAGCGGCGCCCGTTTGGGACAGCAACTTGAGTGAAACATCTTATATTTTTATTCTGTAATCTTTGACATTATTTAAGACCAACCCACTCACAATATTTTTCAGACTCCCAATATTTCTTCTCATTTTTGCCTTATTGTTTATTAGTTTTTTGTGAATATTATCATAAATACTTCAATGGTATAACAGAGCGGAACCAATCTAGTGAAAGCAAAAAATGCATAATAAATTTAATATTTTGTAATTACAATGATGTAACGACATCAAGGAAATATTCGAACGACGATCTTTACAGATGACAGAGTAGAGTCGGTATTTTAAAATAATTTATTGAGGAAATCGCTGATTACTATTACAATATTTGCAGGATGTTTTATGGGCGCTGGTAAGATTTCATCTCGGTAAGTCAAGCTAAATATATAGCAAGTGATGGTTGTGGTGAAACATATCCTAGCATATTGAGGAAATGATAATTTGAATATCAAGAAACAAATTTTTATACTAAGCAGTTTAATGAACAACTTTTAAATTTTTATGGTGGAAAATGAAACTTTGTGGTACGTATACAGACGTGTTTTTTATCAACAAATATGCTGCGAACCTACTGCGAATTTACCTAATCTGCAGTCAGTGGTTGGTATAAGAATGGATAAAATAGGTAATCCCCCCATAAATTTTCATCAATATTTTATAACAATGGTAATTGATGTTTTGTCTTAAGAAAGAAGGAAGAATCAATTTACTAGTAATCATTGAGGGTGGTTGTTGATGAAAACGCTTATTCAATGTCACTTGTGGTTTCCACTGTTATGTATTGATGTGTCAACTTCAGTCCTGGATTATGCTGGAGGTCTCGGACGGAGCGACCTTGTACTAATGAGGCACAAATACGCCGATACCGGTCCACAAGTGATGTTGTTTCTTCCAATTGCAACAAGAATGGTTAGTTATATCTTGTAGATGTACCAACCCCATTTCACTCAATATAGTAGTTCAATGTCTGTCGGGGCATATATACTGTGTATACACATACTTATATAAATAGCGTTTTTAAAAACGAAATGTACAAGAAATGAATTTATTATCCTCTGATTATTGAATAACTGTAATCTATTTGCTAATCTATTTGCTGTAATACACCTAAATAGGGATCAATGTGTTGCTAATATTTCAGCCAAATGTAGTTAAATTTGGCTACCAATGTAAGAAAGAGGAATTTCTAATAATTAATCACCCGGTTTATCAGGATAGTTTTCATCCAGGTTTTTCTATGATCATTGGAATTGATGTTAATGGATACTCACACCAATACACAAACTCACCAATTAAAAAAATCTATATCACAAAAAAGTTACATCTTTCTGATGGAGCGTGCACTTCACTGGATCCCATTCCTAGACTATAATGGAATGTCATACAATAATAGTATGTTATATAATTAGGGGAAAAAGTGATACTATATGTGATGAGTGTGGAAAGTTTGTCTGACGAGCTTAGTGAGCGAACTAATTTTCACATGAAGATAACAAGATTTAGGTTTTAGCTTATTCCACTGTATATTCCCTTGTTGTTATCGTTGTGATTGATCCGTACTTGTTTGGCATCTATCAAAACAAATATTCGAAATACGGCGAAGAAACTGGGAAAAAAAATAGTGCAATACTCTGAGAACGTTTTATTGGCATATTCTACCGAAAATGACAAGTTCTGTTTTGTGGGCATAACGTGGACATTAAAAAATATATAACTTGCGTGCATACAGACAGACAGAATACTTGTCAGTCAGTGAACGCTGTGGTGTATAAGTATAGATCTTAGAGCGCTGCTAGGTGTATATAGGAACAATTTTTTCCACTTCTGACCAAATCAACTAATAAATCAAAACCAAACTAATAAATCATTCCACTTATGTAATTCGTGGTGGAATAAACTAGTAGACCAAAAATCAATATTCTTGATGTATTTAACCGCGAAATTTGAAATTTTGAAGGCTCATTAAATAAGAATGAGGAAGGTTCCGGCAGGTCTTCACTCATCGTCTGTCTGACAATTCAACAACTGTCCATTTGATAATTTTAACACCAGTTTGAAAAAACTAAAAGATGCCGTTTATTATAAGAATCTGGTATGTTTTTTTTACATATAATTGTCACATCTTCATTTTAAAATTTCATAATGAAAAACTCATATTTATTAAGTACCTATTTTTTGAACAAAATGGCTACCCATTCCGGAAGCCACATGGTTATACCTTTTCTCTCATATTTAGCAAATTTAACATTTGATATTTTTACGTAAATTTGATTGCTTCTTATTTTTTTTCTACAAAAATTAGATATTTGTCCAGGACGAATCCTTAAGTTCAATTATTAAATTGTATTTATTGAGCTGGACAGATATCCTTATGAGTCAAGTTTTCTTGTCACATTTTTTTCCTTATACCTGTGTATTTTTATGGCACAGTTTCCTGTGATAAAATTTCCTAAGGCTATAGTTCCTGGAGAACACCTTCAATAAATAAATAAACGGCCCCTAGGAATACAACTGTCCCTAGGAGGCTCCTTTAAGAATCCATTCAACTGGTATTGCCGGATCTACAAATTTTCAGTACGGCCTTTACCATCACCAAATTCAGTGTGTGGTGGTTTCCAATAGTGTAAGTACAAAGTTGGGCTTCATCTTCACAAACATATGTATTAGTGCTAAGTATTTTTTATTGTTTACTAACCCTTTTTTTATTGTAATTTCAAGATAGAAATTATATACTTTTTTCACTTCGATAGTTTCATTTACTACACAGAAAAGTTAAGTTCATTTTTATTTTTTTGTGAATTAACAGATTAAAAGTTAGCTAACCTTTGAATTTGATTTTCTTTCTGATTTTCTTCTAGGAAAAAAAATTAGTGGAGCCCTGAAATTGCCTTTCTTTTTTTTCAGTTTTGCTAAAGTTTATTTGTTTTTTTTAAGATCAATAAGGTAGCAAACTGGCTTAGTTTACTACCAAATTTGATTGGTTAGTCAGACAAGAACCTGCGGTATATTCACTATCCATATTTTTTTTAACGCTACTAATCATTTCACTTTTTATAGAAACATTTAATATGATAATGAGATCGCACGCAGAAGGAGCATGAGCAACACTGTCTTTGAAAAAATTATTAAGATCTATCAAGAAAATTCTCCCCAATCACTTTCCCAAATTGCCAGAAGACAATAATGATGACTTGCTTAAATGAAAAAAAAATAGAAATGTTAACAGATAGACTACCTATAAGAGAAGTGAGGCGATATCTTGATCAAGGATAATTAATAATTAAAGTGGTTATAATTTTAATTTCACATTGGTATTTTTAATTAGGCATATAGACTCCGTTCCATTAAGGAAGAGGCCACTGGAGTCTAGGAGTTGCAGTCATATGCGCGAAGAAGCTGCACATACGACTGCAACTTTTAGACTCTAACTGGCTTCTTCCTTAATGAAACGTCCACACAATTATATTGTTTTGATAAAAATAAGAAAATAAACATGTTTGATAGAGTTAGGTTGGTAGAGTTAGGTTTGATTTATATTCATTTTATTGAAGTTGTTTCAGTTCATTATTAAAGTAGTTATAGGTTATTGTTTGTCCGAACTAGTGTTGATGTATAAAAAATCAGCCACATGATTTTTCTCAATTTGTCGCTATATGACAATAGTATGTAAACGTATAAGTGGATATTAAAGTCTTTCAATCACGCGCGATTTTTCGAGCACGACGGCGAAGCCGGAGTGCTCGAAATAGAGCCAGTGTTTTAAAGACCAGTTATCCACGAATACTTCACGCTATTTTTTTTATTGGTGCACTTTGAAATTATAAATACTGGTCTATAACTACAACAAGAAATGGAAATCATAGATGGAAATAAGAACTAAATGTCAAATGGTTGAATTCGTGATGTATACCTTGCGTTGTCATGGAAATGAGAAAAACCTAAACTAATTTGTATTTTGATGGAAGTTCAACCTTATTGAGTTCTGTGGATGTCAATAGTATCAATTTAAATACCATTTCCTACGATTTGAAAAATCGAAATATTAAAATTTCAAACAATACCAACGGCACTTTCCATTTTAATTTATAAATTTGACATTGTTAAATATTATTCGAATGAAAGTTTTGACGTTACAAACTACTACTGTCAGATCAATAATAATAAAATTGTCATTTAGACATGATTTAAACCATAGATTTAGACTTCGTTTCTCGAGTTGTTAATGTTGCCACGGTAACTTTAAAACACGTGCGTTTCTTAAAGTTCGAGCAAATAGGTAAAATGGTTCACCAATAGAAAAAATATTTTTTCCGACGTTCATATCCGTAGAAAAACTTAAGATACACAAATCTGCCTACATACAATTAATTGAAGATATATAATTGTGATTAGTATCTAGTTCGCAAATCATTACTACCAGTATGAAGGTATTCATTAAAATTGAATTTTTCCATGTATAAAATATAAATGATGACTTCTCATGAACACTCTTATTTCAGTTTTACTAAAATTGGTAGCACGATCACAACCGGTCATGTCATAAAATATATTCCAAAGCCTTCTCGATAGCGTCCCAATATCGATTAAAGCCAAATGGATGTTTTCCTTTTATGGCGTTCTTGATATAATGACCGGTGGTACGTATAATTGATTTTAAGACATTAATAAAATGTCACTAATTAGATCGTAGCGAATATCTTTTACGACCAAATAAAAGACACACATTGATGCTTGTTTGATTCATTAAAGATCGAAGAATTTCTAAGATACCTACCGTTCCTGTGGTCTCTTTTGAAGATGGCAATAAATACGTACTTATGTAGAAAAATGAAAAAACGCAGAGCAAGTTAGTTATTCACTTCACTGGTGAATATACAAATTTTGCGAGAGATGAATTGAAAAATACAAACGGATTACTCCACAGAGACCGGTCAATTGAAATTATATGAGTAAGAAAATTCCTAACGAATTTGGTTCCATCCAATATATATAATAATAGTAGTTTTTGTGGGGATGTGGCAATAATACCAAAGTGTACTATTTTAAGGATTTAACTTCGTGCTTTCGAACCACTACGTGTTTATTTCCAAGGAATATATCTAAATGAGATTAGAGGTGAATAATT
Source organism: Galerucella tenella (assembly GCA_910591685.1). Classification (NCBI taxonomy): domain Eukaryota; kingdom Metazoa; phylum Arthropoda; class Insecta; order Coleoptera; family Chrysomelidae; genus Galerucella; species Galerucella tenella. The sequence continues at coordinate 5,894 of CAJUYH010000781.1, forward strand.
TGTATAAATAGTAATAAATTGAATATTTTGTATATGAAAAAACTCAAAAAACAATATAATATTAAAATATGAAAAGCGACAAGCGCATGTGATAGCTGCTGATCAATTAGGACACAAACAGACAAATATTGAGGTAAGCAGCAATCCATTTTGATTGTTTTTTCTTGAAATAATTGCTTAATGCTTTTCCCGATTATAACATCAAGGATACATTCTCGATTAGCGTAAGTCATAAGACTGTTGTAGCGGGCTGTTTTGTAATTTATGTCTTTTTCTCACTTTTGTAGTTCCCTGAAGATATAAATAGATATTTACGAAAGCTGGGAAATCTAAAAAGAGTACACTTTTCCTTAATTATTGCTGCTTACCTTAATATTTGTCTGTTTGTGTAATATTATAATATATATTATATTGTTTTTTGAGTTTTTTATATACATATAAATTGAACATTTGTGTGAAATAATATTTAAAATAAATATGTGTTCAAAGTTTAGTCTGGTATCTCCTTAACCAGTATAATTTATCTCTCAAACATTGATATAGTTGTAGCGGATCCGGATGTTACGGTGAAGCAAAAGTCAAAAATACGAAAGATCTGATGTATTTTGTGAATCACAAAAATCGGTAAGTTCAACGGCATATAGCCAAAAAACTAGTGAATTTTTTTCAGGCAATGTGTTTTTTACTGGACTTATGTAATTTACGAAGGAGTCCGTGGATGAATGTTTTATTATATCAAGATTATTCAAGGATAACTTGTGTTTACATTTTTTGAAGACTATTAGTGCGATTTATAATTGATATTTGTTCCTTAAGTTGTTTTTTGCCAGAATTGTTCATAAAATTGCATTAAAACGTTTTCTAATACTTCTGTGAATATTCCTAAAATTTCGTATTCATGCACTGTATAAATTAAAAATATTTCATAATACCCTCACTCGTTTGATAAAGCAAAATTGATAGTTATTTACGTAATTAGTGGGATAGGGACATTATTAACGCAAGCATGTGAAAATTGCGTGTAATTACATAAGTGCGTTAATAATTCCTATCACATGTGTTACGTACAAAATTTTATCTACAACTGTTTATTAGTATTATTAACAGTACCAATATTATAAAATTTTTAAAAAATGCAATACAACGTATTTTCAATAATATTGACTGCAAACATATGGTACTGTGTATCATATTTTGTGACCATAGCAACAAAGACAAACAAGGCTGTGGAAATAAAATAAATTAGGTAGTTATGTCATCAAATGTTCAAAGTAGTTGAATGAACAAAAATCTATAAAAATCAGTTCAAGCGAAGACAATCTCCTTTCGGAAATTGAAAATGCTTCAGCTTCCAGTGTTACTTTAAATATTTAAATCATGTTTCTAGATTCTTATTATCGCACTAGTGCGGTAATGTATTCAAAAACGTACTAGTGCGGTAATATACGTCATTATCACACTGAAAATAGTGTCAAATCGTACTCGTTACATGACAGTTGTAGATAAATTGTTTTATTTCATTCTTAATTACGTTCACCTATTCGAGTAGAGCACTAAAAAACACCAAAAAATCTCATCTTGCAACAATATGAAATATAAGTTTCGTTTGAGATGATACCATAAAACACGTTGGCACACTTTTAGTAACAAGAAGGAAGCTCAAAGTGAAATTGAAACAACGTCGGAAGAAGCAGTAAAGCAAAACCAAATGAACTTAAACATAATCAAAATTATTTTTGGCTCTTATTTTTATCATTCTTTGCAGATTACGGATTGTTCATCCCCAGGACAACTGTCAAAATAATTTGTAACGTCACTTGGATTTGTCGTAGGTAGTATAGGATCTTTTAGTTCGTAATGAATTGAAGGTTCATATAGTAGAATTCACATTCAGATAGAAGCGTTACAGACATTTCATAAAGCTTTCTGTATTCAAAAATAACCAATGTTGTGGAAGGCTTCAATTCTTTTTTATGGCCCTATATACTCCCAAGAAAGAGTAATTTATTTATTTATTTATTTGAGATACGAACAGAACAAACCCATAAAAGTATCCACTAATAGTTACACATAATTAGGTAAAAGAGAAAATATAAATATTATCATATAACTACATTAAATAATAGTAAATACAAGTATACAAAAAAGAGAAAAAAGAGAGAACAAGAGTAGGTAATAAAACAAAATTAAGTTTGCAAAAAATAGTCTTTCAATAGTTTTTTAATCAAATCTGCACTGTGGTAAAAAATATCCATTTCGACAATACTGGACAATTTATTATAGGTATTCGTTATTCTGTGAGCAGGAGAATTTAGAAAATAATTGGTGAGTGCCTGATGAGTGATAAAGGTATAATTGTTTCTAGTTGAGTGGCTGGGAATACGAAGTGTTATGAAGTTTGTAAGTTCAAGGCAATCTATATTGTTATAATCTGGGAAATATTTGTGAAAGTAAAATATTAGAATTTTGATTTAAAAAAACTAGCAATAGGATTGGCAACGCTGTTATCATTTACCCGTGAACTGCAAGCCGAGTTTGAAATCCACTGTAGCAGAATTGATTTTTGAGGTGAAATAATAAGGATGATTTATTCATTTTGTTCAATAAACTTGGTTAGGTACCTACTGCATTTGAAGACAACATAAAAAATGAATATAATTAAATTGATTGAAAAAATCCTTGAGAAATTGAAGCTCCAATTGACAAATATTAAAATATAATGATAATATAAGATATAATATCTTTATAAATATCAGAAATAACTCATATCTTTTCATGCGGCGTTTTGATGTGATAATAGTATATTATAAATAACTTCAATATTTAATATTCTCCGAAGTTCTCATGAACTTACTTCTACAGAAAGAAAGTGAGAATATATTTTTGCTTACTACAATAACAGGCGTGCAGAATTTACATGCTTTCACTGTTATTGTTAACAACAACGTATAATACGGAGATTATATTTTAATAACAATCTAGAATTTCTCGTAATCTTGTTAACGTTTAACAAAAATTATATATAATTACCCATAATGATAAGTGAAACTACTTCACAGGAGCTTGAATTTAAAATACTCAAGAAATATTAGCTATAAACAAGGGACTATAATAAAATGGTCAACAATACCAAATGTATTTCAACTAATGAGATCTGCATGTTTTTGTGGAGTATTCATCAATTTTTTTGGAAAATGGAATCACAATCTTTTTTTTTTCAACTAATCAATGAAAATATTTTGAAACTCAAAGATGCAAAAAATTTTGAATTTGTTGTCCATTCACAGTAGATTATATATTCCATAAAAAGGATTGTGAATAAAATCATATAATATTATACCTGTTTGTAATATCATTCTAATAGTATTATCGACTACCAGGAATAAGATAATGCAATGTTTTTTTTAAAGGACGCTTGTTCACTTACATACAGTGTGGAAACCACTTATGGAATAAAATTCTTTGTCATTATTTTATAAAATTATAAAGAATGAATTGAATTGAGTTGTGCGTTATGTGAACATAAATTTAAATGTACAGGGTGATTCATGCAAGTATGCCATAGTCGGTGTTTTTTTCAATGAAACACCCTGTATATTTGCATATTTTTGAAATCCTCTTAATGAACGGATTTCAACAAACTAAATAATGTATGGTCAAGTATGAATTATACAGGGTGAAATTTTAAAATTAATAATTTATTACACTTGAAATATTGGTACTTTTTTGAATTAGCTAAATATTGATTTACAAAAATCTAAGCTAACTAATTATCAGACGTATTTGTATATTAAACAAAACCTGCTACGCCCATGAATTTCATCATAAATACCTAAAAATTTCACAAAAACGCCAATAATTAGACAAAATCGGTAAATAATGTGGATTGTTTTAAATCGGTAAATAATGTGGATTGTTTTCTATTCTGTCAGTTGTTGATGTGTTGACAGTTTATACTGAAAAAGTAAAATCTTTGTCAAACACTCTTTCCTTGTCGACATAACAATGAAATATTTAACTGAGACTCATCGAATTGAGATTTTAATGATGATCGGGTACGGGGATAACTGCAGAAGTCAAGTTGAAGTGGCAAACTTATTCAATTACATGTATCCCGAATTGCCTGATATTTCACAAAGTACTGTGTCTAAAATTCATGCAAAATTCAGATAACTTGGACATGTCAAACCATTGAAAAGAAAACCACACATCGTTGAAGATGATGTGAAAGTGGATATTTTGTTAAGTGTCGAAGAGAATCCAACTTCAAGTACACGTCACATTGCCCGTGAAAATAATGTTAATCATACAACTGTTCTAAGATGTCTTCATGAAAAAAAACTTCATCCCTACAAATTAACTTTTGTGCAGGAGTTAACAGAAGACGATCCAGATCGTAGAATGGATTTCTGCGAAATATTAATGAATAAGCTGAACCGGAATGAAATAGCTCTTGGTACCATTCTTTTTTTCTGACGAATCAACATTCACATTGAATGAAGAGGTAAACCCACAGAACTGTAGATATCGGCCAGGAGAGAATCCTAATTGGATGCGTGAGACACATACTCAGTACCCTCCAAAGGTGAACGTTTGGGCCGGTATCATAGGCGACCATATTATTGTTCCTATATTTATAGATGGAAATTTGACAGCTCAAAAATATTCAAATATGCTCAGAAATGAAGTTATTCCTGCGTTGGCAAACTTATATCCCAACGCAATAGATCCTAGCTTACCGAATGAAAATGTTTGGTTCCTGCAAGACGGGGCAACACCCCATTATGCTTCAATGGTAAGAACTTATTTAGATTAAATCTTCCCCAATAAATGGATTGAACGAAGAGGTACTATGGGGTGGCCAGCTAGATCGCCAGACCATACGCCGTTAGATTTTTTTCTGTGGAGTTATCTCAAGAACAAAGTATATGCAACACAACCAACTAGCATTGTAGACCTCAAAGACATCAGGATAACTACAGAAATACGGAGTATTTCACCTCAAACTTTAAACAAAGTTAGGGAGGAGTTCTATAGGAGACTGTGCTATTGCCAACAACTAGGTGGAGAACATTTGGAGCATTTATTTTTAATGTATTAAAATCAAATACATCAGGTATTTTATATATGTGTTTAAAAACTGTAAAAATAAAAATTTCACCCTGTATAATTCATAATTGACCATACATTATTCAGTTTGTTGGAATCGGTTCATCAAGAGGATTTCAAAAATATGCACATATACAGGGTGTTTCATTAAAAAAAACACCGACTATGGCATACTTTCGTGAATCACCCTGTACATTTTCATTTATGTTTACATAACGCACAACTCCAATTCAAAAGTTGACGTGTCTCGGCATTTTTTATGATTTTCTAAAATATTGACAAAGAATTTTATTCCATAAGTGGTTTCCACACTGTATAAATATATAGTAGGTATATAGACAAATGTCTATATACTATGATAATACACACAAAAAAATCAATATATCCAAGCTAGAATTCTGATACCTTCAGCTTTTACTGCTACATGTAAGAATATTATGCCTAGTTGTCAAATTTTTTTCGTTGTGTCAGATAGAGACCAAAAATTGTTTCAATATTAGTTAATCTTGACAATGGTAGCAGACAACAATATTGTGGTTCGAGTCCCAAAAAAATGAGAGAGAAAAAAATAATTATTGAAATCAACAAAAACAATGCACCGGCAATGTGAGAATAAAACATCGAAAAATACTCTATTTTAAATATAATGGTTTTTTTGGATAGTGGTTAACATTCCCTAGTAAATACGCAAACAAGTCTTAAAATCAATATTCAATCTCAATACCCATCAAATTATGTATGAAAATATATTCAAAATCAATTTACGTCTGAAACTTTTCCTGACAAATCACAGTCGAAATAAGATAAAACGGTTGTCATTTATCTGGTATAGCTGAGTGCGGAGCACACATCCGCTTACTCCTGCCCACTCTTAATTAAGAACGAATAAATTAGAAATTCATTTAATTATTTTTTGTAGAACACATAGGAAGAAAAATTAGCTATCAATATTTGTAATGGACCTTCAGATGACAAAATCACACTCAACAGCAGCATACAAGAAAAACATCGAGGATAGGTAATTAATTTATGAGAATTAAAATTGGATCACTAAGTGGAATTTCTGCGTATATTTCGTGTAACAGATGGAGAAAAAGAGTTTTTCATGATCTCTTATGCTAATAAATTATTTATAGTTAATGAAATACAATATAAATTCATCTAAACTGTAGGTTCAAGCAAAATGTTACGGAGAACCACATTCAATCCTTCAATAGTGTTAACGTCAATATAATATTTAACAGTAGCAGAAGAAAAAGTGAACACCCAAATAACGACAAGTTAATAGAACAAAAACTGTTTTATAAATCAACAAATTCAATGTATATTGGGAGAGAAAAATTACATTATTTGTCACGCTTTAAATTTGGCCACTTAATGAATTTACAAACTAATTTATAAATATTGTGAGAAAAACAATTTTGTTAATAAAAGTGATAACCTAAATTTGTGTTTATTCATAAACTATTCTCATGTGGGTATTTCAGAAGAATGTATTAAAGATGCCTGCATTCGATCGAATTAAAGTCCACGGCCAATGACCTTGCTCCAATTCCTTGCTGTTTTCATAAATTATGCGCCTCGGGCAAATAGAACGAAGTGTGCTTACTATTTTTTGCTTTGCGTCTTCATCTCTTAGCTGTAGAGATGGGCATAATCGTTCATTGGTTCATTCGTTATTAAATAAAGTCCTATTCCTGAAATTTGGAATCGGCTTTTTCAATTAAATTGGAGCCGTAATTGGCACATAACTTCTCAAAATATATAATTTCCACATGTTTGGTAATAACTATGGCACACACCTTATTTATAACAAAAAATAAACTCTTTTTGGTAATTGTTGAATACAAGTGGAATTAAAAGTAGATTGTATTATTCAGCTTATTTGACAGCGTTACAAGAAACTTATGTTTGCCACAAATAATATAGGAGTATACGATTACTAACAAGTTTATTTGTTTCCTTATGGTTATTGATGTCATCATATATATGTACATATATAGTTATAAATGCAATAATAAATAAAGTTTCAATAGAACGGAATAATTAAGCATGGAATGTAATAGTTAATATCTAGCGTTCGTAAAATATACTTTTCTGCACATGAAGATATTGTAATATGAGATGAATTGACTTATTTAATGCAAAAAATTTAATTAAAAAATTGAAGGATGGAATAAAACAATTTCACGTGTTTCAATCTGAGATAAAGCAAACTCTGATGCTGATCTAGTAAAAGTTAATCGCTTAGGATGGAAATCGTCATCCGTTGCAGAGTCTTACATTAAACAGTCAGTATTCAATAAGATAAGCTGTATGCAAGTGTATAGTTGGTGGACCAGAAAATCAATCCAGTACCTCGGTTCAAGTGTCTAAGCAAACGAGTACAAGTTGTGGTGTTCCAAAAATAGATGTTTCTAATAATGATTATTGTAGAATCACACTTGTTGTTAATCCTTAGAATTCACGTGTTTGAATTTGTGAATTCAATTGAATAAAAAAAGATGAAATATTTTATCCACCTTTTCTGTTGAAGTGTTACTTTATCTACCCTTGCGTTTGAAGTGATACTTTATCTATAAAGGTACTCTGAAGAGTTGAGCCACAATAGACTCTTGTGAGTCGCAGTGGAGGGCCTTATAGACCCACTCACCACAAACCTAACCTAACCTAACTCTGAAGAGTTGCTGTAACAACATTTTAACATTATAGTTATCGAAATAAATTGTTTTATTCCATCCTTCAATTTCATTAAAATTATGTAGGTGCTCCTTGATTCGTGGCTCTCTAGTTTGCCTTTATAATTTTTCAACTAATATGTTTATTAATTTTGAGGGTCAATTCAAAATAAATGTACCTAGGTGAGTGTAATTTATATCACATTTCTGTAAATAGTCGCTGGTTACTAATTTCTATAATCTCAAATTTTTACTTTCAGTTTGATATTATAGATACTAAATGAATAAAATTCAAAAAGAATTCAATATACCACGTTTTTAAAACGAACTTGAGTCTTATGTGGAATACACTGATTCTCACCTTATTACTATATTGAAAATTTTTGTTTATTTTATTTATTATTTTCTTATTTAGGTTTGTCAGTGTGAATGCTGCAATCGATTTTGAATACTTTCTAGGGATAATAAAGATACATGCGGCAAATTTCACATTCGTTATAAATTCTTTATAATTTATTAAGTAAGTACCTACCTATATAAAAAGAATTTTTCTCCGTTTTTTTTTTTTTTGGTTGTCATTCAATTCTGAATTATGTTGAACATTTTCAAGTCTTCAATCCATCGGAACATAAGTTCAAGATCATGTAGGTACAAAGCTCCATCCGGACAGACATACAAGAAAGCAATATATTAAAAAAGTGTAAAAAATAGTTTTTCCTTTTAAAAATATTGATAATACGTGATGTGGTTTGTCATTGCTTATAAAAACTTCCACTCAAACATGTCTCAAATTTTATAATATTGCCATGGTTATTTACTTCAAAAACTCACACCTCTACTGCAACTCCGGTTGGATCCTACTAGTTTAGCCATAGGCAGTCCGTTACCGGTCACTTCATTTCAATGAAGGATAGAATCGTTTGTACCTGAATGTCAATAACAAGGATTAAGAAAGTAGAATTAAGAAATAACTTGGGTGATTAAATCGACAAATTGGCCATTACATGAAGATTCCAATCGAGATCTTTTTTAGATGTTCTTTATTAACTTCTGCGTCCCTTTCTCGACTGTCTGGTAGATTTGTACTTAAAACATATACATTCACTTTCAACCATGGGTAGTAAAATTTGTTCACATATAGATGACATTTTAGCTTGCTTCACTGGTAGGTACTACGAGACAATTAGATAACTTCATTACTCACATTAACTCAATACATAAAAATATCAAATTTACAGTAGAAATTGAACAAAATAAGTCCATGAACTTTCTAGATCTTACAATTTCAAATATAAATAATAGACATGACTTTTCTATATTTCACAAACCATCACATACAGACATTACAATTCATAATAGTTCAGTCCACCCAATCAGTCATAAATTAGCAGCTTTCAATAGTATGATACATAGACTTTTAACAGTTCCATTGAATATTGACAATTACAATAAAGAACTAAATATAATAAAACAAATAGCGGTTAATAATAATTACGATCCAAATGTAATTGACAGCATCATAAATAAAAACTTAAAAATAAAATCATTTTTAGAAACTTTAGACTTGAATATTCACTTCAAAACTGACAACAATTTATCCAAATTCATTAAAAACAACAAATCCAAATCTTCAAAACTAAATAAATCAGGAGTTTATAAATTAAAATGTGGTAATGAAGACTGTGATAAAATTTGTATAGGTAGAACTTTTATAGGAATTTTACAATTAGAATTTCAGAACACAAACGTAGTTATGACAACCAAAAATCAGATTCCAACTATTCAAATCATTTATTAGCAATCCAACACTCTTTAGATTCAAATTTTGAAATTTTGCATATAGAACCTAAATCCTACAAATTAATTCTTTTAGAAGCCCTAGAGATAAATAAAAACAAATATTCAGATAATCTTCTTAACGACCAACTTGATATTAACAATTTTCCCTTATTAAACCTTTTTACCTAGAAATATTCCTGTAGGATTGTTGTGAATGAGTTTCCAGGTAAACTTGTTAAATTCTTTAGTTAATTCCATATTTAGACAAATTCTTTTCATTTCCTTGTAAATAGATTATAATTTTATTGTTAAATATCCCTATAATTTAGTATTAAGGCACTGTATAAATTGAAAATTTCTCATTATACCTCCATTCGTTTGAAAAAGCTACTGTGTTAGTGAAACGCGTCACAACTTTAAGGTTAAATATAATGTAGATTTAACAAAATAAAATTGTTTGATGTCATAATTGACTATGGATCTACATTAAGTAAAAGCCTCATCTATTCAATAATTATAGATATGTAATTATAACCATTAATATTCACTCATTCATTCACTTCAACACTCATCAACAAGAATTTTTTCGTCCTATGAAACAGGTATAAATCTCTCATCGGTTATATTATAATCAAATTAATGAAATATTTTCTCGAATCAATTAACAAGCTTTTGAAGCACGATAATCAAATTGACATTTCCAAAGAGAACAAAAAAGAATCTGATTTCAAGACAAAAAAATCGTATCATGAACATGATATTTTTCTAACGGGTATATTTCTCGAACAGATATTTATATGCTGCATCAATGATTTTGTTTTCGATACATGTTAAGGATAGAACAGTGCATATGGATACTAAATTCAGTATTCCATACATAGACAAATAATAAATCCATTGTAGGTACTATAACATTTGAAGCTCCATTCGCCTATTTTAATTTTCTAGAAGTTTGTTAAAGTAATAAATATTTCTATGAATATCGAAGTAGGGTAAGAAAGGATTTTTTCATTGAAATTATTGTGTCTCGACATAGCAACGATCATTGACACATGGTACAATCATATTTACTTCAAATTACATTACTGACTACATTACACACAATATGAAGGAGAAGTACCTAATAATAAATATTTTGTGTAATACAAAGTTAAATGTAATTATACAATCCAGTTTCTTGTAGTAGCTTTATCAAATCCATAAACATGTTGGGCAATCATATTTTTTCACAAGTCTTTTATCAGAGCACAATCTTTCAGTTTTTCCTTGTACCATTCACAATTTAGTATAAGTTGCCTAATAGTAAGGGGTCACTGGCAGGTGCAGGAAAATATTCCATATACATTGTATGTATGTAATCGTATATAGATATAATGGGGTGACATTCAACCATCCATAGACATCAAGTATCCATGTGTTAAGAGTATCCGATTCGCATTCATCTTAAAATTCCTGCATTCTTTCTTGACATAGGTATGAGGATAACTGAATTTATAATTGGATAGATATTATGAAGTTTGGAAGTCAGATCACTTGATATACCCATAAGTGATAAAACCCAATTGAGAGTAACCGAAACAAATTAGTTAATAATATTACGTATCTTATGGATCATTATTGATGAATATGTTTTTGACAGAGTGGATGGGAGAAAGAAAGTCGAGATTCAGTGCATAAAGATGCTTATGCTAGTAAGTACGGAGCTTAAGGAATACCAAACAGCTCTCTGGAGTGAATACTGGAAGTAGATTGTAGAAGGTATAAGGATTGGACTCGTATGACATGACATGGAAATTTGGCACACCAAGACAACTACCTACATAAATGGGGCCTTCGCGGTAATTTGTAATTTGCTTTAACAATGGATCTATCTACCCAGAAGCTGAAAATGTACTCTTTTAAGAACGGCATCCCACAAGTATCTACTTATCAATTCTACCTAAAATGTTGACTGCGCTGTATACATGGAAGCTTTAACCTTCCACAGCCGTTATCGTTCACTAGACCACTTCCAAAATGAACTTTACACTGAAATTACTAGAGTAGAGTAGATAGCTAGATCTTTGGGCTACAAATTTTCATTGTCAAAATCATATGCCACACACTGAGATCACAACAACTGGAGGCCAAAAAATTGAATTCTCGCATGCAGTGGATAACACGATGCTGGAAAGTAATTAAGTATTATTATGTATGGCTATCATCAAATGGGGCTCAGACAAAGGAAAACAGTATATCAGACTCCTACCACTGTTAGATTTGCAACAGAAGCCTTCAGAACAAGCCCTGTTGAAGCTATCCTCGTTGAAGCCTCTGTTCTTCACCTAAGCCTCCGAAGGGAAATGTTAACACTACAATATGCCCCAAAAATACAATATCTTCCCAACCATCTGAATTGCGAAATATTTACAACTATCGAAAATAGCTACACAGAACAACCCACCCAAAAGAAGCCTACACTTACACGGTGTCAAAAATTAACTGAGAAACATGAGTGGCTGACCCTTATAGATGTAGCACCACATCAAAATACCGTAGCTCCACCCTTTGTTTCGCTTTATTTATCTATATCATCATTTCAGTCTCAATTTTAAACCGTAATGTCAGATCCAATAGGAAACCTAACTCACCTTTTTGCACTATATTATATTATAATGCTAATTCAAGATAACTTCACTGAAAAGTGATGACTTGAAGGCATTTCTTTATATATGAAACACATCACAAGGAACGGTTGTTTTAAGTACTTAGCTTACAAGATTTTGCCTTCCAGTCATGATCAGGAAATAGATTGGATATCGATTTATGGATGTGATTTTTTAATATACATAGTTAGGTATGATAATACTGATTCCAAATCAGTCTAGTTGGTGATGTACACATTCAAAGATACACATTTTTTTAATTTTCCCATTAACTACGAGCCTTCGTTTTATATTTTCCAGTCATAACAAAAATTTTCATTTCATAAGAAATAGTTCATCATTGTTATAATAGCTTAATAATTAATTTAGTATTTTCGAATTCCAGCATCATTTCGGCGGTGGTGGAATACGCAGCAAAACATCATAACTATTTTTAAAATATACCGTAAGCTTTTGACTACAATAATACCCCAATTATCACTTCGTTCCCTTGGATGCCAATCCACAAAAGTGTCACTTCGATGTTGGATTGCTGGAGATAGATGGGACAAATTTTGCTGTAGGGCTAAGGATGGAACTGAGGAAGTCTATTATTATTATAGATTCTGCGATATTTATAGATTTGGCATACTTGGGCTTGGAGAATTGCATAGAGCTGTGAAGACACTGCTAATATTTGGTAATCTGAATTGCATAAATTCATTTTTTGTGGAGATGGCTTTACCTTTATTATCGGAAAAATTCGAAGCATCTGTAATGTAGTCATAAATGTGAATGTTGTCGGGATAAGGGTTAAGGGATGAGTTTGGACTCAAAAAGCTGTTCAAATAATGATGCAGGTGTTAATCCTTTTTAGTATTCCTGAATTTTATAGATCTTATTTCGTACCGTTAGTTTTAGTTCTTGTTACGCACTTTTTTTTACGGTCATTTCAAAAAATTGTCAAACATAAGTTTGTCCGAAAAATTGAAAGAAAATCCAGGAAAGTCAAATTTTCAGGAAATTTATTGCTTTTATCAAAAAATTAACAAAACTGTCCGATTTTTCCTCTCAAAATAAGTAACATCTGTATTGATAATATTTCATGTTTCACATTCAAGTTGGTACTATACCTAACTATAAGTAATCGATTTGTTGACATCTTTTATTGTTCAATAGAGAAGTTGTATTTCTCTTAATATATTTTAGTTATGCTCGTTAATTATTTTCCTTAATTATTGTAAAATGCCACAAACGAGCATAACAAATAGGTTTGACCAGTTTAATACATTCATTCATTTCTTTGAAAAAACCTTTATCTGCTTTTATTTTCATTTTCTTCAAGATATCCCAGTTGCAGGACAGTTAATAATAATTTTTGTGCTCTTCTGTTTCTTTAGGTATATTATAGCGACACATGAATTCAAAGTAATTAGAAATAATTCATGTGGCTGTAGTAGTTCCTTTTCAGAATAGTGTCCTATTTTACTATTTTGGTGCTTAGTGATGAAAACGATTCCAAAAAAAATCGTATTGGATAAATCAAACACAAAATGGATATTAATTTACTTGAGTAATTATTTCTGATAAATAATATTATTAGCCACCCATATCAATCCGGTTATTGATGCACATATCTACTATGTGCATCATAATTTCCATTTTATTACACCTACAAAAATTATCGATGTTGAGCTTCCCATATTATCTAAGTATTTTGTTTTTAATTGTATCAAAATATTATTTAGCTGGATTAGGTTAGTTCTATCTAACATGGAACAAAAATCAAATATTTAGTTGTAGTTAACTGATCTGTTTTTTAAATGGACTTCACATACTTCATATACTAAAAACAAAATTGAGAGAGGTTTAGAGGATCGATCTCACTCCCATAAAATTTTAATGGGATAAAATGATTCCGTCATTTTTGTGTTGAAAGATGCTCTATTCATAAATAAGAAAGTGGTCAACCTTCATAAAAATATATCAAACAACTGTCGACATTTTTATGGAAATCAATTTGTATTTGGTGACTTCGAAGGGCTGTAGTTTTTGGAACTTTAGTTCTTCACGTCAGGTTATGTTTGAGCGACCAGGGGTCGCGACGCAAAAGATCTGACCGTTACGTTACGTTACACTACGTTATGTTACGTTTCTTCGTTATGTGCCTTGCTTGCGTGCTTGTGCTCTCTCCTTAGTCTCTCTTGGTGTCTCTCTCGTTTACGAAGCAGCGATTCATATGCTCCGGCCGGGATTCGAACCCGGGCCGCCCGCGTGGAAGGCGAGCATTCTACCACTGAACCACCGATGCTATATTAAAATTCTATGCAAATCTGGTATTCGCAGTGCTGGTGTTCTACTTGAATTTGTTCGGATAAATTTTTACTATTATTTCCATAATTTTTTGCAAGATTTATCTTTTCTGTTCATTTCGAAGAAATTTAAATTATTTTATTCGGGATTGATTTCAATACGATCGCGCAAAAAATGGTATAAGCATCTCGAACATTAAGGGTAATTACAACGTTTGTATGTAGATTCCTCTCGTAAAATTGGACAAAATGATATGAGGATTAAGGGGTCTAGCACATTTACTTTTCGAAATACAGGGTGTTGAGATTTTGAAAACTTGAATGTTTTAATTCGATAACTTTAAAATGGATGGATAAATTGATTTGACATTTAGCAGGTTGTTTTTAAATGTAAAAGGGCATATTTTGAAAGAATTAGTAGTTTGTGCAACTAGTGTGGATATGATGGCCATATCGCACGAGGACGAAGTTGGACAATCCACACGAGTCGAGCAGCATATTTTTTCTACGACCCGCTTAAGAAAAAATCTAGAAAATAAAAATTTCTATAAACTGTAATATATCTTCAAATTAAAAATTTAACAATTCAATTTTATGTTTCCACTAATTTTGTGGTAAACGTACAGTTCTTGAATGTCCAATTTGTATAATGCTACGGTTTCCCTTTTCAAATATACGATGCTGTTATAAGTCGAACTCCCTCATGAAGGGTACCGTACCATTACCTATAATAATGAATATTCTGCTGAATATTTTAAACGTCTACCTGTTGTCGTTATTAATATCAAGCAGAATAATTATTTAAAAATGGAATTAACAATAAAGAAAACTATTTCACGGGGAATCGAACCCGGGTCTACCGCATGAGAGTCTGGTTTGCTTACTACTCGGCCACCGAGGCATATGCAAATTGTTTATCTATGACGTCAAATGTATTACATAATTTTTGCTTAAAAGGAACTAAAGTTCCTACCATGTGTCCCGCGACAAGTTCTACCTTTTTTTGTGTGCACATTTGTAGGTAGGTACTGAGTCAAGTTATTTTCAGCTCCAGAATATGTGGTTGAATTTATCACCCACCTTTTTGTTACATCCTGTATATTGGATTGAGGCAACGGTACTCTTGTGTTGTGCCATTGAATTTTATGTTAATTAACCTCCAAATTCATTATTTGACCACCACTCTAATACACGTCAAAAGAAAAATTACGTCTTACCACTAATGCTAAAAATAGTAGCCTGCTTAAAGTTTGTATTTCTACTATGCTCTCAATCATATTTTTTACTTTTATATCCTATTCCATTTATTCTCAATTTAGTCCCAAATTACAAGGCAATAAATTAGAAGTGGGCACTTAGATATTATTATGATTTTCAATTTGAACACGTTATAACAACTTTATACTTTTTTTTTATGTAATATCAATATACGGTGAACAATTTATTAATAAAATAGTCAATTAGCCTCCGTACTTCTGCAAGGAACTGGTGTTGCTTACAAAATAGCAAAATATCCATTTAACATTATTTCTGGACATGCAAATGTCATGGTATGTGCCGATGCCAATACTCCTGTCAGTTAGTCATTCGTGCTTTTGACCATTGATCATTTTAATATCCGTATTACAAATATAATAATTCACAAGCTCATGGTGACTATCTGCAGCAACAGAAATGAGTAGAATATCCAAGTATTGCATGTAGAAAATTACCGTCTATTTCATTTCACATCTGTATAAAACTTATCACCAGAAGATATTTCTTCGAGATATCAGTTTTCACGTGATATTTGGAACAAACAAGATAATAACCAATATAGGATACCATTTACAGGTGGAGCGACATTGATGGTGGGTTCATGAGAGTAAAAATTGAAACTTCATTAGATTTAAAACTGAAACTACGATCATAAAACCAAGTAAAAAAATGTAGGCGTTTAATCAAGAAACAGATGCTATTAAAATTCAAATTCAAACTAAGATGACCAGCTTTCAACTGAGAAATCAATTTCTTCCATCAATTCGACACACATTTCAAGTCCTGACCACAGATCACCAACTGGTTCTTTTCGATCATCAACCATTTGTGTGAATTTATTGCTTACACGTGCTTGTGTTACACGTTTAAGGGTTTTAATAATTCACAACTTCTTTTTCGTAATTGTATTTGTTCACATTCAATTTTCAGTTATATCTGAGAAAGCTCGATTACTATTGGAATTTTTGACAAATGAATGAAAAAATGCGCATGCCTGGTGGTTCATTAATTCATGTTTCATGAACAGATCAATATTACAAGCTCAAAGGACCTTGCACCATTTTATAGGTAAACCTGGCTCTCGTACGATTTTCGATTTTTTTTTATATGTTGTAGTCTTAATGGTAATTAGGAGATCGTGATGAGTTAAAACTGTGTAGGCCCTCCGGTTTGGCGGTGGTGGCGTCTTGTAGTTGCGTCCTGAGCATAAGATTTTGCCTCCTAGCACTATAAATCTCCCAATAACAGCAAATTTCTTGTATGTCTGAGGCTCATGAGGAGGTCTGCCACACTTCTGTGCTATCGGAATCACAATTTCTCCAGAGGGTAACTCCGCAATGGTCAATTTGTTAGGCTTGTGTTTTAACAGCAAGCGGAAGCAATGAAACCGAACAAATTCATCAACAATCACGTTTTGTAGGTTAGTTGGATACATCTAACTCCCAAAGTTCTCACGAGTGGGCCCCAAAAGACTTTTTAACATTTTCTTGATCCCTCGCACCCATCTCTAGTAGTAGATACTTCATGAAAAATCCGGTAGTTCGGATAGATACTGGGATAGATATTTGTCAAAAGAGCCATCACCCTTGACAGATGTCAGTCGGAACTAGCCCGACATTCGCATTCATGCAATAAAGTATATTATTTTGTGGGTCTGAGTGTGCACCAGAGCGCTACCTGAAATGGAAAATTGGTTCGTTCGCAATACAAACCGCTTTGTCGGTAGGCTAGCTCTTGATAAGAATATGGTTGTGGACATTCGTATACGGAGGAGAGAGCTGATAGTTTAATAAATAAAAATGATTCAGTGGCTTTTTGTTTCAATTAACAGCTGTCTGCTTGTGATTGTCGAAACGAATACTATAGACTCCACAATACCCATATGTATTAGGCAATTGAAGATCAGACAATGGAAAGTGGATCTACGTGGGATATACACAACTGAAGATGCAAGTGGGTCGTTCCGCTTATGTCAAAGGAAAAAATAATAAAAATACACAGCGTCAGGACATAGAAGACAACAAGAAAATGTTTGACAATTTCCGATTGACGTCTGTCACGGGTGATGGTTCTTTCGACAAATATCTATCTCAGTATCTATCCGAACTACCGGATTCATCATGAAGTATCTACTACTAGAGATGGGTGCGTGGGATCAAGAAAATGTTAAAAAGTCTTTTGGGGCCCACTCGTGAGAACTTTGGAAGTTAGATGTATCCAACTAACCTACATAACGTGATGATTTTGTTCGGTTTCATTGCTTCCGCTTGCTGTTAAAATACCGGCCTAACAAATTGACCATTGCGGAGGCACCCTCTGGAGAAATTGTGATTCTGATGGCACAGAAGTGTGGCAGACCTCCTCATGAGCCTCAGACATACAAGACATTTGCTATTATTGCGAGATTTATAGTGCTAGGAGGAGAAATCTTATGCTAAGGACGCAACTACAAGACGTCACCACCGCCAAACCGGAGGGCCTACACAGTTTTAACTCATCACGATCCTTCAATTTTAATCCTAAATTAATTACTTTAGTTAACCTCACGTAGCAAGAGAACACACCGAGAAAAAGATTTATTTGTGAAAATTAAAATCTTATTATGTCGAATAAGTAATATTTAATTTGTCGTTAAGAAAGGATTTGTTTCAAGTTCGGGAAGTAATATTACCTATGAATAAAACCATATTCATTGTCATTAATAAAATGAATTATCCATCGAAAATTAGATTTATTTTTGTGAAAATGTATCATGTTTGTCTCGAACATTATTTATTAAGGAACAATGACAAAATAGTTATAACCTTCGAAAGCATTTAAATTGAATAAAGTAGTCTTCCAATAACAAATACTTATTTTTGCGGGCTAACTATATTGTTTTATCATAAGATAAATTATTTTATGGCAGAATGACATTTCTTTATCATAAAATAATGTATTGTCTTGGTAAAATATATTTATTTACCATAAAAAATATATTGTTTGGGTTAACGATGTGTTTTTTATTTGTAAAAAATGTATCGTCCCAGCAAATCATATTTATTTGCTGAAAACGAATGTTTCTTAAGAAAACTATCAGTTTTTACTGAAATTAAACATATTCATCATAACCGAACTATAATTTTGATGAACAATATAATATTGCGTCGATGGTTAGTCTCGACACGGATTAAAATGACAGTATTTTTATGACAAACATGTTTAAATCTAATAAAAATTAATTGTCTTCTCTATTTATGCATGAAACTGTTTAGTAGGAATGCAGGATAGGAATTAAAGACTTGTTGCTGAATATTTTGATCTATTAAAATGAAAACTATACATTTTTAAAATAGGAAAGCATACATTTTTAAAATTAAACATACCTACATGATCTTAAACATAACCCTTTGTCAAACCGTAAGTGTGTTCATTAATGCTTTTCCCATGCATAGCAGTTTTTTGGAGTACCTAGATCTGACAGGTTTATTTGAGAAATGTGTATGTTTGAAGAACATTTCGCTTGCTTGCTACTTCTACCTACTTGAATATAACCTAACATTTATTTCCTTACCTTCAAAGAAATTTCACAATTTCTGGAATCGCCATGCATGTGTTTAACAATTCATTCATTTCTATATTATTAGACTCATTTTTGTCCAGAGCACTTTAATCACAAACTTTACAATAATCAGTAAAATGCACAAAATCATCTAATTTCACATAATATATCCTTTATCTATGAATTTCACTGACTCACTCCAAACGACCGGTACGATTCTGAATAATAGGACAGGGTGGGGTGACAGTTCTTTATATTAATTGCCACATAATTTGTGAGCCAATGTGATTTCTTACGGGTGAAGAAATATGGGATTTGGAGTAAAGAAGTTTTTTATGTAACAATAAATGTACAAATATACTCAAATACTCATTTTTTGGTATGAAGTAGATGTTATTTGAGGCTAATAATCTATAGGCTTATTTAAAAAATGTAAATCTCTGTCAAAACTTCCAAATGATTTACTATGAAAATTTAATTTGTTGTTTTAAAGTAATGGAATATTATTCAAGATGTTAGGTATTTTATTACAAAATATTATATAGTGCTTCGTAAACTTTTATAGTTTCTGAAAAACAATTGTATAAAGGTGTGCATGGAGAAGAACAAATTTCTTCACATTAAAGAAATTACACTCGAATAAATCATTTTTTTATATCAAAATTTCCCAATCTTTTAACGTTAATATGGCTTCTTAATATTGAATAAGCAATGTTAGTATTAAACAAAGGGGGGTCAAACAAATCAGTTTATTCGTCTATAAATAACTCTTCTCTCGGTGCAGCATTTCAGCACGAATTCAAGATCAATGTTTCGCGAGGAGTCGCTGGCGAACATTTTCTAGGACCATACGGGTTCAAAGACTAAGTGGTAGCAACTATTTACATTTCTTACAAAATGACTTTATTGATTTGCCACTAAATTTGAAGCAAACCATTGTTAATGCAGAACGGGCTCTGCACATTACACACTTGAAGTACGAAACTATTCAAACACCTTGTTCCTGATCGCTGGTTTGGTAGTGGTAGTTCATTTTCTTGGCCACCACTGAGTGCAGAATATAACAACCAGACTTTCAGTAAATGGGGCCTGATGAGAGGAATCATTCACAAAATAATCGAGCCTACCTTTGCCAAAAAACCAGGGCAGCAAAAATGCCAATGGCATTATTGAATTGAATTTCATAAAACACATTGATAAAAGTATCGAGATGAATGGAGGAAATATATATATATATATATATATATATATATATATATATATATATATATATATATATATATATACGGGATTCTATATAACAAATAATTGGTGTATGTGTCTGTACTAAACTAAATGCTTATAAAGCTTTTCCAATTTTTTCGGGTTTTCGCTATCTTTTTTGCTTCTGTCCATGTTTTCCCTTTATTTTTCAATATTTCTGAAATAATTTTATTCCATGTTTGTCTAGGTCTTCCTTTTCTTTTATTTTTAAGTATTTTTGCTTTCCATGTTCGTATAGTCTGTCTTGTGTTTTCCATCCTTTGTAAATGCCCCCACCATCCCAGTTGTCTGTATTCTATAAATTCTAGGAGTGACTCTATTTTTAGATGACTTCTTATATCTGTATTCCTAATTTTGTCTTTTTTTGTAACGCCTCGGACTCTTCTTAAGTATTTCATTTCAACTGCCTGTATTCTACTTTTCTGTGTTTTGTTTAGCACCCACGTTTCACATCCATAAGTTAATATTGGCCTGAATATTGCTTTAAATATTTTTATCTTGGAGGAATGGAGGAAATACTGAACAAATACTGTGAAATAATTATTAAATTTTGTTGTTGTATTTTCCAATAAATCGTAATCCTTGTCTGTCTCAAAAAATCGAAAGTTTGTAATGGATGCTTTATCAATACGCCAAGGTGATGATAAATGAATTGTTGTAACGGGAGTTCCTAAAATGTGAATAAGTCGAACACTACTTTTGGGACTGATGATAGATTTGTTTTAACTGGCGATAGAACATGGATAGAACCATTCTAGGCATGTTCGCGCAGCTGCTATATTTGTACCAACTGGAAGAGGGTTTGCGCTCTATATAGTTTTAGCTCTATATAGTACTTGATACAATTCCAGAACGGTTTATGGATTCCAGTTAAAACAAACCTAAACAAGTATTGGAAGCGCGTTACGATTAAAAAGTAACGCACTATTACACCAACGACATAGCTCTTGTGGCGCCCTCTAGAAAATACATCGAAATGGATATAAAATTATTATTACTATCATCATCATGTTATCAATATTATCTTCCATACCTGTTCGTATATAAGTACAAAATCCTACAATTTACCGTGGAAAAGGATTTTGCACATTTCAACTTAGCGCCCCTTTATCTTTCTTATTGTCAATATTGTATTAAAGCAAGTTACGTCAGACTGTAATATTTTGATGCCGAGCATCATTTCAGTTTGGACCATTACTTACGGACCACCCTGTTTATTCAGGTATCTGCTTAGGTACCATCGAAGTATGTATTTTTCTTTCCATTAGACAAATGAAAGTCTTATGTCTTAACTCAAAGAGAAAATAATGACGATGAAGACAATCGATTTAATAATCTGAAAGCACTCGCTATGCATTCAACCTTGTAGATGCACTATCACATTTTCAGTCGCCACTGGTAAGTACCTACAAACTTCAATTTATAATATAGGTTGCTGTAGATACATTCAATTAACTTTTTTTTATTTGAAAGTAGCCGTAGTTATGGGTCCATCTCTGTCTTCTAAATGAAATCTGGCATACGCTTTTTCTACATAGAGAAACGATAAACTAGCGGTGTGGTTGTGAATAGTAGCGAAATTCGTATTTTAACGTGCTCTTGAAATGGGAGCAGAGCCAGTTGCCTCGGGGAGTGGGATGGGCTTAATGGTCAAGGTGCTTGAGGCATTTAACAAGTGCACTACTTCCTAGATAAGTATATTGTGGTCAGAGGAGACGGTTTAATGTTGTACTGCATAAGTCCGATCTACAAGCCACAGATTTTAGTGCGCCACGTTGGATACCTACATATAACATAATACAATCATTGTATAAAGATATGGCCATAGTAAAACAGTAACAATGTTAAAACCATTTGAGGCAATTTTGCATGCTATCTAGTTACTTTTACGCTCGTTCTTCATAGAAATTAACCGTTACTTGGGGTGCCCTCTAAAATAAACAGCACTATTTTCAACAACTAAATTATTAAATGTGAAGCCAACCAAGGCCGACGATAAAATGTTGCCGACTTTACTTTTTATTACGAAAGTGACACAAATTACCTATTTGCTGTAATTGGGTGACTGAAATAATGTAAATTCACTATTTCTAAACATCGTGAATGTAAATTTATTCAAATGATATTTTTTCAAACTTTCAGTTGAAAATTTATGCATTTTCCACTTTTCATTTCTGATTTTATATAAAATCAAAAACTATTACTTCAAAAGATGCTAACTATACTAATACTGAAAAATGAGATGAAAATACTTAGTATATCATAATACAATATAATATCGAGCTAATAATTAAATTAATGACAATGTATAGTTTTTCCAATGTGCAATATGGACTTTCATGAAGAAATACCATTTATACATATATATAAATATATATAATTATATTAAAATTCGCAAAATACATGTTAAATTTTTTATAGAAGATCTAGGGGTCCAATAGTAACGATGTTTAGTACGTAGTACACTCTTTTGAGCTTTTCATCGCCGAATTCTTTGAAACTAAACCGATTGACTAGAAATTTTGTAGAATCAAATAGGTAAGGAGACAACGAACATTAGTGACTTTGTGCCGATTGACGTTTTCCCCCTGTAGTTAAGGTTGACACCACCTCTTGGAGGGTGGAGAGATCTTTCTTGAATATCCCTAGGAATCGGGAAGTCAAAATTTCAATAAATTTCGAAAAATCAATACTTTTTGAGTAATTCACAAGTTTATTGAACAAACACGTCTTCAAACGGTTTTTTGCAAATAATTCTGAAACTATTTCACCAAAGAAGTAATATGGACGAAAATATAGTTTATTAAAAAGCAAAGGAAAACGTTTTCTGAAGAATGCTCAAATAACGTGTAAGTAATATAAAGTGATACACGATTAATGGGAAGGGACCTCTTGAGGGGGTTTTCCTAGTACTTGAAAAGACCTGAAGGAGTAATCGTTGAAAAATGGGTCACTTTCGTTTCTGAAGAAAAAATGGTTGACCATTTCCATCAGAATTGAAGTTAATCGCATATCTTCGACATTTAGTATCCATTTATTGTTTTTCATATAACTTTAACAGTGGCGGATTTAACTCTTGCGGGGCCCGGGACTAAATCGAGCAGGCTGTCACTTAAGGGTGGATGAAAACCTCCAATAAGAAAAAGTGATACAAAAACTCCACTTTATTATTAATAGGAAATGTGATAATGTAATGAACACTGAATGCAACGATTCAATAAATTGGGTATATTTTTCCTCGATTTGGTTCCAATAAAATCTGATTTATAGTTGTTCAATTGATTTTTTCAGTATCACGGAATCCCCTAAACTTCGCGGAGCCGCTTATAGGAATTGTTGTTTCATGTTGTGATACAATAGGCTATGGCTACCAAAGGGTGTGATCTAAAAATTTATATTTGAAAACATCGCTTAGGTGAAAACCTGTTAAGATGCCAATTAAAATGCAATTTAAAGTTAAATTTCTTTCCGGTATCCACTGAATAATTGATTTAACTGCAAATAGCGGTTCACGATAATTAGCTTTTGTAAAAAGCTAAATACTGAAATAATCATTCAAAGAGTACTAAATGACTCGTTAACTTGTGGCTTTTAAGACGCTGTTTAATGAAATTTATTAACTCCAATAAAACGTACTTATGTAATAAAAATATACCAATTTAAGTTTGAATTATTATCCGAAGCAAGTATTGCTTACGTCTAAAGTGTTGGCGAGTGTAAAAAGACTCATTCTGGAAGTTAAGCATAGTATACATACTTATTGAAAATGTGAAGTGATCTTGACATAATCGATAAAGCCATTTTTTTTTGTTCGCAAGTGAATAATATCAAATGTTCAGTTTGAACATTGATTATGCTTACTCATTCAATTGTGATGAAATATTTGTATACAGAAAAAACTGTATTCTCAATATATCTTATATGTTTTCAAAAGGCTTGATGAATAGTATATTATACACCAAGGTGGTGAAGACTACTATTATCAACCGAGCACCAAAATTATTTCGCGGGGGCTTCGCCACGAGTGGAGTAAGGTGCAAGGCTCATAAATGGCTTCACCACCATGGTGTAAATACAATTTTTCACACTCAAAATTGAAAATAATTCACAAACGCACATCGAAAAGCGTTTACTCCGTCGTCTGACTAACAAGTACACTGTCAGTTTTCGATCTATTATGAACGTACTCGTTGTGTCTTCAGTCATTTTTGGTTGAGCGCGAATTTTACACTTATGACATTTTTATTCAAATAATTTTATCTTGATAGGTGATTTCAAGCAGCAAATATTTTAAAGACAATCTCCTGAGTATAGAAAATTATGTTGCACAAGTTTTAGTTGAACTACTATCCCTGAATTCTCAAAATATTTGAATTTGTCCATTATTGGCATAGGTTAATAATGGAAAAAATTATTAACAGCTAATAGAGAAATTCAACTTCTCAGTGGCTAGAAAAAAAAGTATTTGTCAACTTCACAGCTAGTATTGGAAATAGTATATTACATAACGGTTGCGGAAAGTGACATTTTTCACACCAGTGGGAAACATTGTAGCACGAGGCAGGAGCCGAGTGCGACAATGACACGAGTAATGTACAATATTTTTCCTACGATCACGTGATAATTTCACCAAATAATGTGTAGATGTTGATATCTGACATATTAATACACAAAAAGTTACAATTAAAGTCAACATAATTGATTTCAAAATTAACAATAACTATCAATAGTGACAAAAATTCAAGTAGTTTAACTATATAATATAGGTAGGTTATTACAATTATTAATTGGTTGGATAATTATAGAAATTGAAAGTGAAATTATTATTGTTCATCATTCTTCATACATACTAATCATGAAAATCTTTCAAGATGATTACATTTTCCTACTATTATAACAGGTGATTTGGATTAGTTGGTACAACATAGGACTTCTGACGAAGAGTACGCGGGTTCGATCCTCGACCGCGCCCTAAATTTTTTTAATCAAGAAAAAGACAAAAATTTCACTTTTCAAATTAATTGCTCCAAATTTAGATATTACATAGATAAATCTAATTAAAAATTATATATTTGACAGCTCGCCAGTGGTCAATCTTAATAAAAATGGATTTGACAGCTTTGTTATCCGTCCACGTACGGATAAGTTTTTTTTCCGTACGCGTATGAATAAAGTCCACTTTCCATAGAACTAGACAGTGCGATATTTGTCACTTTCCTATGTGATCGTAGGAAAACATATTTTTTCCGACTGATGACTTTCCATGTGTGCAAATCACAAAAAAGATAATTGTCACAATCTGCTTACGAAGTACCTTCATGAAAAATTAAAAATTCCCAGTTGTAGCACGGTTTCTTTGTCAGCAGCCAAAAGCACTGAACTGTATATCGCCATCTTCATTACATTCCCAGTTTCAGTTCTGTGATCAGTAATACAGTAGCACAACATAACAAATAGATTTTAAGAAGTAGTATGCTTTATATTTAAGGAAACTATTTTTTCTTCAAAATCCATCCCTTTCCTTTGATTTGTGAATCTGATTATTACATATAATATGTTCGTCCGCTATGTCCAAGACTCTGGGAGTATTTTCTAGTATACTTGGTTTATGAATTGGTATAATAGCTATTTATGCAACCAGTTATGAAATGCGTCATTTTGTCTAACGAGTGGAATGTTTGCGACGAACGAGCGGAGTGAGCGAGTTCCCGCAACATGACACGAGTGACACAAGATATAGCATTTCATAACGTGTTTCATACAAGATTTCATCTAATTTTGACGAAACCACGAATATTATAACTAATTTTCTCATAAACGCCAACATGACTGTTTACTTGCAGGAACTCTAGGCATTTCGATTCGAATGACAGTTTCCATGCTATTCATACTAATTTTATTCATTTGGCTTGACAGTTCGTCTGTCCATTTTAATTGTTGCTGCTTTGAGTAATAATACCTAGATATTTTGCAAAAATATTTAAGTCCACTCAAACTAACTAACTGTTAAGAGTGTGTCATACGTTTTTATAATTCATAAAATAAGAGTAAATATGTTCTATAAGTTTTTAGATAGACCTTATCAGTTCTTAAAACTTGAAATTTCTTCTTTTCTGTCTTGATTTTATTAACTGGTGATGAAACGAATCTTTCGTCACCAGTTGCATAATATTTTCGATTATGTAACCAGTTACGTAAAATGTGCCATTTGATAACGTTAGTCAGTTTTGAAAAATGTCACTTCATATGTCAAAATTATATAAACGTATTTTTGTTATTGAAGTGAGAAACTGATCTTACAGAAGTTACAAATTTCTCCATTCCATTTTTCCATTTATCACGGAGGTGCGTTACGAAACATTATTTTATATCAATAGCTTAATTATTATTGTATAATATTATGGCATAAATAGTTTACATGCAACTTCGTCACTAAATCTTAAAAATAGATCATTATAATCGACTAACCAAGGATAAATGTTAATCGACCAATCTGATAAAAACAAGTGTAGGAAACCACAGTAAAGTGACTATCAAGTAAACTACGTTTACATCTACTGCCTAAGTCATTTAACGTTATGTTATAAGTAATAGTGATTTTTAAAATAGAACTAAGAGTATTATAGGTTATTTGGAAGTACTCGTATTATAATCCTTGATAAAAATTCATTGTAATTAATGGAATGAAAATTAAAATCAGTTGTTAGCCAGTTGGTATTGTGTGGCTGTGTCCATCGCAATGAATAAGAACTCTGAGTCATACGTCTTAGTTATTTCAAATATTTTTATTAAAATGAGTTTGCGAGGAAGGCTTGAGAAATGTCAAAGGTGGCGTGCTGGATCTTCCTCTCGAGATTTTTATACCAATGAATTCATTGCTCACGAGAAGTTTAATGGCCTATAAAAAGGAGATTTTTCTATTTTGAAATATTATCATATTATCTCCAGGAAGTCATGGCACTGTTTTTATGGCCCTGTTGAGGGACGAAGGAAACTTTACCTAGAAGGTGACTATGACCTGGGTGTGGAGGAGCGGAGATATAATCTAAGAGGTTGGGTCAGGTTAGGTTGGGTTCCCTACCAGAGGAACTCTCACACTTCCGGGGAAAGGTAGAACAAGTACCCAGAGCCTGTGAGCAGGTTCTCACCTGACAAAAAAGAGGTTAGGTAAGGTCAGGTTAGGATACTGCAATATGTCGATATTATTTAATTAATTTTGTCTCTGTGGCACAAGTAAATAGTAAGACGAGTAAGTAGGCTTTGGATTCGAAGATTTAATACTCGAGGAGAAGCTAAAAATAATGGCAATGATTGCTTCGGAAGGGAAATGAAATTCGGCAGAATTACGTAACTAAAACCAGGCGAGTAGTTGCTTTTTATAGGCTTTCATTGGTCTTTCCACAATAAATAGATTCTACTTTTTGGTAGTTACCTATCTTATATTTGAACTGGAATACCTATATCCATGCAGTCTCTGATACTGAGTTATGCTAACACATTTTTGAGAGGTTTGACCAAAGTACTCCTTTGTGTGAACGTATTTTATTACGTTTCCGTCATCAACTACTGATTGTTATTAATTCATTAGTAATTTTCCTCACAATCACTAATTGCATGTTTCTTTAAAATTGTCTGGGAATGCAAATACAAAGAACGCAAATCGGAAATTACGACCGCAGCACATTCCTACGGAGTGGCATATCTTAATATATAATTATATTATCATCATCACAAAACTGATAGCTAAAAAATATTCAACTTCCTAATAATTTTGTCGTTAGAATCTCGTGACTGACTTTGATGCCGCATTCCGTCATAGACGTAACATAATAATATTTTTCTACTCTCATACTATAAGTTGTTAATTAAATGCCAATTTTCAGTTTTATAATGATACTCGTTATAACACTGGTTTTCATAATTAAACTGAAAAATTGACCAATAGAAATCTAGATTTTCAAACACCCAATTACGCCATTTCTTTCGAGCGAAATCCTAGTGACAGAGGAAAAACCTGTGCATGCAGCGTCCTACGAGAACAACGCCATGTCTATCGGTCCGCCTCGAAAGTTTCGCGCTAGTGTCGGGGATGCTTATAATGAAAGAGTTTTATTCTACCCCTAGTAAATATAGATGTAGGAAACCATGAAAGTAGCTTTATGTCATGAAAGATAATTATCTTGAAGGTCGAAAGAAGACAATAAGTATATTTCATGCCTTTCTTTTGCACAACCGGGAGGCTAAGCACATTATTATGTTGTAGTTGGATAATTGTTCCTCCCAAAACAAAAATTTCCCATTTTCTGCTTCCTTCGTGTACTTACATGATAAATTGGTATCCGCAAAAGATATTCTCATCAATCACTTCAAACTTCAAACCTGGTGACTCTTTCATGTGAGCGGATGATTTCCGTTATCACGGATAGTGTACGGTTTATATAAGTATCCAAAATAATTATTACAAACAGATCTTTCATTCCAAGTATACAAATTGATCGCGAAAAAGAGTTACAAGATTTTTTCCCCAAATAAAAGTGATGAATAACTATTTATGTGGGTGAACAGCATCCTTATGAGCGCTTCATGTGGAATATCCGAAACAAAAAAAGAAATTATATTGAGAATTAAAGTCAATTTTGTCAGAATCAACGGTAGGTAATCAGATCAGAAGTAGGTATTAATGAAATCAATAATTTATTTTATCTAATGCCGCTATCAAATATAAAGAATAATTTATTAATTAGGTACTGTCAAAACTGACAATTATTTCAATATTTAAACTGACAATTATATCATTATTTAAACTGACAACTACCCCATCATTTCAATTCAATAGTATTTTAAGATTTATAAACATTGAAAACAACATTATTAAGGACACAGTTATTAAAAGTCATTTTTTGGGTGAATACATAGTAACAATATTTCTAACACCATTTGAATCCACTTTAATAGGTATAACCATTGTAATTGAAGACTTTATTGAATATTATGAAAGCGCGGAATTAGATAAAACATTGTACGTGAACACGTTATGAAGAGAGCGACATTGTTCAACTCGCGTAATTTGCAAAACTCGCTGGCGCTCGTTTTGGCAAATATTACGCTTGTTAAACAGTATCGCTCTTCTCATAACTAGTTACGTAAATAACTATTTTCTATTTTGTATACCTTCTTTGCAATGAGATAACTTACATCACTTTTTTCATCCCTTTATTTTATCAAAGCAATACGCATAATTTTGTTACTCATTGTATATAGTAAGAGCCACGTATATAAGCAAAAATTCCACATTTCACGTTGCTGTTACTAAATTATGCTTTCAGAAAAATTTCCATTTCAATTTCTGAAGGTACCAGTTAATCTCCACATTATAATTTCCAGTGCCTTCAAAATTATTATAAATTCATTTCATGCCAATAAGATTTATCTTTGCATTGAGGAAAACAACAACCCCTAAGCAGGTCAATTTTTTGTTCCAATTGACTATTTTTTAGAAACAATAATATATCATTCAAGGTGAAAAACGTTTAAAAGTGATAATATCTGACCAGTTTTTTTTAAAGAAGCGCCCTCCATTTTTCAATTTCCTAATTTCCCTTGTTCAGTTGATTCCAAAAACGTATCAAAAAATTATTCAATTCAACAAAAATAAACCGAAGAACAGTACAGTAAGACACTTTCCAGACGTGGGTTCTAAATCTCAGATATATAGTACCTATACATTTTCTTTTGAATTTTGTGTACATTTGTCAGTTCCAGTACGTGTACTTCTAACCAACATTATAGTTTTTTATTGTGATCGCAGAAATATGGGTAAGAAATATTCCATTTACAGTTTTTGGGTTCAATAACAATAACAAACTCTTCATTGTCAAATACTGTACGCTCGATGGTGATCCGTTCACTACTGTTTCCGCGTCTCGCTTATAACTTGACTTGTAACTCCGCTCCACATAAGAAGAACCCACTAAAGTCTAGAAGCTGCAGTCGTATGCGCGAAGAAGCTGCACATAACAATATCTGAACATCAATATCATTCAAAGCCTAAGTGCTTTCAAGAAATAATGTGCTCTTCTGTTGAGTCTGTATCCTAGCCTCATGATTAAAATTTCAATTGACTTACCTTCTTCAATGGTATTATTTTAACTGAACAGAAATGATAGCTGGATAATTACGACAGCTCTTAACATCGGATTTAAAAACAAATGACAAGAAATACTTGAGCCCACATTCTTTGCCCAACAAAGGAAATTAAAGTTGAATTAAAAAGGGGAGGTATTTCATTCAAAAGAATTGGTGTAGGAATGTATTGTATGATAGATTATTCCTTCAAAAATCGTTTTATAATGAAAAATGGACATGGTACGTGATTTTTTCATATCACCTTCTTATTTAGCTTATAATGAGTCAATGCGTTACTTTATGGACGTACTGTAGTTTACAGCAATTTCCGTTAAATTTGATATGTGTTCCAGGCTAACATATAAATTTTTGATTTTTTTTTAACATTTCACAATACCCTTCACACTCAATACACTGAGAAATGTTCTAATGATTGAATGATTGATTGATTGATTGAATGCAAATTGAAATAAAAATAATCATGATAAGTTTGTTCCCGTAGCAAGTTAAATTTGACATGTTTTGGGATTTTTTCATAAATATGTACAGTAACCGAAATAATGAATTTATTTCGTATGGCTTTTACACTCTGTATAATACATTTGCACTTATTTGCCGATTCTACTAATGTTTGTCAAACATATTTTTCGAGCGTCGTTATTTGAACCTGTCACCGTCTTTCTACAAGTATGAAAATTACGAGAAACTGCATCATATATTTAAATCAAGTAGGTATACCAGTTC
This sequence comes from Galerucella tenella, assembly GCA_910591685.1. Taxonomy (NCBI): domain Eukaryota; kingdom Metazoa; phylum Arthropoda; class Insecta; order Coleoptera; family Chrysomelidae; genus Galerucella; species Galerucella tenella. The sequence continues at coordinate 37,326 of CAJUYH010000781.1, forward strand.
TAGGGGTGATAAACAAGTCATCACCATCTATCGTAATTATCGATCTAAACTTATCGAGAAAAGGATTTATCGTGAAAGGAATTATCATCTGGAATTGGCCTACGCCCCGTGTAGTCGATCTGACACCTATCGCGGGTTTTGCATAAAGAATTTATGTCATTCGTATTTATAAAGGTCTAAAAGCTTCTCGACACGCACTAATTTTTTTAGCGGATTCATTCAGTTTCAGTTGGAATATAGAATGTTTAAAGACGAAAAAGAAAAAAAAAGCTTTAATTAATACAGTAAACAAAAACAATCTTTCCAGCATCACTTTTGTTTATTTAGTATTTTTTATTTATATTTTATTATTACATATTATCTGTATATTTCACTCATCATTTATTTAGTATTACTTTGATACACAAAAGCTACAATCATTAAATTGCTAGTTAGACAAATGAGAGCTTTCTCGATAAACTACGCTGAGGTAAATTTTTCTCACAATTGCCACAAGTGCCTCAGTTCACCTGTGGAAAGTGTTCAGGGAAGATTGTTGAAAGCATAAGTTGTGTCAAGTGTTTCAATTATAGCTCGTTAATGGAATGCAATAATCCTTTAACAACCCGATGTTTATCGGATATTACAGAGTTGTAAGTACTCAAAATTTTAACAATAATTCAATAGAAACTTTAGGTAGGCACTATTGAAAAATGTCAAAGTTTTCAAGTTTATAAAAAAGCATGTGGTGAATCAACTCGAATATAAAGTATATATGTGCTATAAAACATTGTACCATAAAATAAAATAGTTTCCTCACTCACTAACAGTGACTATTGATATGTCCTCTGCTTAGTTTGGTTTCATTTCTTGGATTCCTTAAAATATTCTGAATATTTTTCATGTAATCTGTTCCATACCTAAATGCTATAATTTCGGAGTTATAGTTACATTCACATTATCTTTGCCAAAGTTAAAATAAAACATTCAGATGGCTATGATGGAATAAACTTGTTTAATTTGAATAATCTTCAATAATTTATATCCTAATAGGAATATCATAACAGGGTCTATTGTCACTAAATTCGTAGAGATTTATTCAAATCATGGCGAAAATGAAAATGAGAATGGAAATATTGAAAAGTATTGCGATTCCCCTTTAAGCTTTCGTCCTCCTATTATTTTTATTAATATCATCTCAAGTATACACATGCTCAGCCTGAGCGTGTTTAACGAAAATGGGATTAGGCTCAGCACTTACATATTTAGAAATTTACGGGCAGTGTGACAAACTTTTGAAAATGTAAAGTTTCCTATACGATTATTCAATTTTTCTCCTTCTGAATGTAACGAAATGTGCGTAAAATTAAATAAATGGGTGATTGGACGCTACAAATATACAGAAAATCAGTACCTAAGGTCCAAGTTGTTAAATACTTTCTCTTTTTCCCGAATTAGTATCAAAAAGCATTATTACGATATTTTTATTGGGCTAACGTAGAACCGTTTTATTAAAATTTGGAGTACAAACACCTAAAATACGATGCTGAATCCCTTAATTGGTTCATTTATTGAGTCAGCTTTACCAAACCTCCATAGTTTTGATTTCCGTTCCCAGCGAAAACATAATTTAAATAAATTTCGATCAGTTTCAATAATATATAGACAGGAAATTTGGTGATTTATCGATTCTATTAGCATAAAATATAACAAAATAACATCATCTGGATAAACATTAACTTGGTTTAGTCAGTTATTTATTTTAATTAAGTATTTCTAAGTAGGTTACTTTTTATTTTTAACCTAGTAGGAGTGAGTAGGAATAGCTTTTTATTTCCTCTCACATCGAAAACATTTGACTTGGACTGCTTGTCATAGAAAATAAATTTATGAAATAATGTGACAGTATTATCAGATGTACACAAGTTTTTTGCTGGTACCTAGGATTTTTTTTTATTGAAAACATGCATAACCCCGCATCAACTAGGTACTGAGAGTTATTAGCATTGGAGACATTTACAATACAGTGTGGTTACATTTATAATATCAAAATTTGAATTTGTGATTTTCAGTTTATGTATTTCAGATAAGATAGCACTTCGTTTCCAGTTGAAAAGAGAATTGATTCCAATGAGTCTGATTGTTTGACATAATGGTACGGTTTTGGGCATAATTTGTTTCAAATTTGTTCGAAATTTGTTTTAGTGTCTTTCCAGATAAATTGCAATTTTTGGTAAATGTATTTTTTTTATTGAGAATCTGTGATCGGCGTGGGCAAATTTTGTGAGGAGAGGTAAATCATCAGTGGAAGTGGATGTTTCCTCTTTCATCTGCGTTTTAGGACGCAACCAAAAATATTTATTTTATATAAATGAGAAATTGTTGCTGGTTCACAAACTTAGTTATTGTTAAAAATGTAAGAATTTTTAGTGATTTTTAATCATTTAAATACTCAATGCAGAAGGATGTTGTGCAAAAATCATGTACTTTTTTATTCTTATATTTACTATTACTTCATTATAGAAACATTTTCTTCAGTGTCCGAAGAAACATATCATCTATCACCCATTAATACCGATTCTGGAAATATTCTTATATCATTAACAACTACTGGTATAGTTTGTTCCTTTGCCGTTACTTCATACATTAACCATCTTGATCTCTCTCATTCATGAAATGGATGAGACGGAATTATTACGTCATTGACGTATTTCTCAGCTAATGTCGACGTAAATCTCATTTGTTGCTTTTGACTGCTCAGTTGTCAAATTTTGTAAACAATTCAACATTCAGCATTCAACAACATGTCATTGATTATAATTTTGAGGTTAAGTTAACATTCAACTAATATAAGACAAACGTAAAACAGCAGAGTACGTCACATATTATGACGTAACGGTAAATGATGGTTGAACAAACCATACATTTTACTAGGATGCGATCGAATTCGATTAGCGTAGTAAGCAAAGTAAACTTAAAATATTTTAAAAACTAATTCATCAATTAGCTCCAAAAGAACATAGAATTAGTTTTCTAACCTAACCTAAACCTACCCTAATCAGCTCTTAAATGTATGTATATTATACAATTTTGATCAATTTTGTAATTTAAATGTAAAATGAGTCTTTCAAGTTGATATTCAAATCAAAATCTATTCGGAAAATTGCAAAATTGAAGCACACGGAAGGTATAGTTTGTTATGAAGAATCTTTACACGAAAAAATCGAAGTTTTGATCGAATATATATATCGAATATATATTATATAATGAATGGAATTTTATACCTTTGGAAGAACCGGGTTATTTATACAATTAATTTTAAAACAGTGTAAAATGTTTTAACTTTAAACTTTTAAATTGTCTTGAAGATATTCTCATATTTATAATGTTTGAACCACTTGAGATTTCATTTGTTTTTCTTGATTTTGCTTTGGTTTAATTAAGTTGATGGCCATTTTATATCATTTTTCATTGATTACTTCGCAAATCATATTGTGTATCAGCGCTGCTGATGGAAAGTTTCGCCTTTGAAATGGACGAAGGAAAAGTTATGAGGAAGATGATTGAAACGTACCTAGTCTAGGTCGAAGCGTATTTTTCTCTTTATCCAAAAATACTATCATTGTATCTGTTTAATACAAAATATCTTGAGAAATATCAGTTTTATTTAAGTACTGTACAATGATATGACCTTGAAAGTCTTCAAAATTAAACAAAAACAGTAGAAGCTATTAAAAACGTCAAACACATAATTATTTATGTGTGAATGATCAAGCATTGAGGAATGCACAAAACTAAGTAAAGAAGTGTGTGTGGGACATTTAAAATTCTTCAGGGTAGAAATCAGTGCATAGGAGTATTTGCAGACGATGTTATATTAATAGCAAAAAATGAAAAAGAGCTACAAGAAAACTTAAATGTGTGGAATGCAGTAATGGTGGACATTGGAATGAAGGTAAACAAAAACAGAACAAAAGTAATGGTCATTGTAGACGACAAAGAGGAAATAAATGTAAGAATAAATACGGACAAAATAGAGCAAGTTAAACATTTTCAGTACCTTGGAACAATATTAGACGAAAGCCGAACACATGAAGCAGATATCGATAATAGAATAGTTAAAACTAACAAACTATACCCCATGAATACAACATTTAATAACAAAGAGAAAAAAGGATTTTAAACAATATATGGATGCGAAGCCTGGGTTTTGACAGGACAACAAAAAAGTAGAACACATTATAGGCGACAGAAGTGAAATATTTAAGAAGAGTAAGAGGTGTAACAAAAGAGAATAGAATAAAAAGCATAGATATGAGAAGAGACCTAGGACTACAATCAACCTTAGAATTGATAGAAGTAAGAGATAGTGGAGACATTTACAACGTCTGGTTGAACGAAGACCAGTGAAGAGAATATGGAAAACAAAAATTGAAATAAATAAAAAAAGGGCAGAGCAAGAAAAGCTTGGAAGAAGGTAATAGCTGGATTACTGGATAAAAGAAGCTGGAAGCTCGAAAGAAGCGGACGAGTTAGCTCAAAATAGGAAAGAGTGGAAAAAAGTCGTGACCGGATTGTACACCACTAAGTGGTAGAAGTGTTTTACGATTATATACAAATATAGATGATCAAAACTAATATTGTCGGAAAAACAAAGAATCGAAACCTTAATGTTCGTTAAATATGGTAATTGCAAACGTTCCCATGAGAATGCTGCTCATTTTTTCAACCATCAAAATCCTGGATGTACTCCCATTGGAAGATCTACAGTGACGAAATTAATCAACAAATTTAATGAAACTGGTAGTACAAATGATATGCCAAAGTCTAGTTATATACAGGGTGATTCATTACTAATTGGAAATAATTTAATAGTAGAATCCTGACTTCAAATTATGAAGATTTAACCCAAAACACCTAAATAAAATGTAGCTGCTTACTTAGTTACAGGGTGTTTTGTTTAAAAATTTAAAAACTATTTGTGTTCAGTACTTTAAAACTGTTTTACCTATTCATTTCATATTTGGCAGAAAGTGTAGACACTGTACACCCTACCAAATAAAAATAAACAAACGTTTCTGGCTACTACCAGAGGCGTACGACTGGGGCAAGTGACAGGTTAATTGTTCCCAAATTCTACGCCACTGGCGGAATAGAAATTTTAGCACAATTTTTTGATTCTCCAATACTTTTTACGTAAATAAAGTACTCTTTTTTCATAACGATAAAGTCAATATTTCTCGAGATATTTTAAGTTAAACATGAAACTGCCCAATTTTGATGAGTAATAACTATGTCGATGTTTTGGACCAGTGAATTGTGTGATGCCTTTTGGCCGAAATATTAAGTTATTAATTATTTAAATTTTTATTATAAAATATTTAATATTAAAAGACATATGCTAAAATTTCTATTCCGCCAGTGGCGTAGAATTTGGGAACAATTAACCTGTCACTTGCCCCAGTCGTACGCCTCTGGTAGTAGCCAGAAACGTTTGTTTATTTTTATTTGGTAGGGTGTACAGTGTCTACACTTTCTGCCAAATATGAAATGAATAGGTAAAACAGTTTTAAAGTACTGAACACAAATAGTTTTTAAATTTTTAAACAAAACACCCTGTAACTAAGTAAGCAGCTACATTTTATTTAGGTGTTTTGGGTTAAATCTTCATAATTTGAAGTCGGGATTCTACTATTAAATTATTTCCAATTAGTAATGAATCACCCTGTATAGAGTGAAAGCCGTAAAACATGTACAAGTGTATAGATATTGGTATGAAATCATGGTATTTATAGACAGCTTATAGGTATACTTGCTGTAATCGATATTGTGCGAACTTAAAGTTGTCGGTTCTTTGTTCGACTGTAATTCGATACGATACCGTCATAGTCCGCAATATAACTTAAAGGGGATATACGATTAGATAGCTACATTAAAAATATTACGTCCACTATACCTACAAATTATTCTGCATAAAAATAACTTCAGTATTAACTCCAAAATTTCCAACATTTGGGGGAGAATGATTTTGGAGAACGATTGCCATTTTGTGGAACAGTTACAGTGTGAAAAATGAGGGTACAAAACAAATTCTCACATTCTTTGGTAAGTAGGTATTCAATGTCGAAGCCATATTTTGCTTAAACGATTCTGTTATAACAGACATAATTGACGGTACTGGTCAAATTGTAATGCGCACTGGTTAATGTGTGGGTGGGTTTGGTAAAAAACCATTTGATTGGCCTTTTTTTATTGAAGATACTCTTTATATCTTGAATCACCCCAAAATAAGATTAGGTATACCCGAAATACATCCATTATTCCCTATGAACGTAGATATACTTTCAACAAGATGTCGCACCTCCACATTATCAAAGAGATGATAGGCAGTATTTCAGATATGCATTAGTCGAAAAGGTGCAATTGAGTGACCAGCAAAATTGCCCGACTTGACACCACTCGATTTATTTCTCTGGGGTGACCTGAAATACCGCGTTTATGTTAACAGAACAACTAAGTTATATAAACAGTCTATTTGATATCATACGTCTCGAAATCAATCAACGATTCTATTTGTAGCTTCGAAGAGAGATTGTGTATATCATTCTGTCAACAAACAAATGGACAGCATTTTGAGCACTTACTGTGATGAAGTGTTTGCAGCTCAAATAAATGTCCAGTTTAGAAATTTCTGTGACATCTAGTGTTGTTAAAAACTATAATTTTAATATTTTTATTATAATATCCGAGTGAAGTGATATACTGCTATTATTTTAGGGTGAATTAAAAAATAAGCTTCTATGTGATACGTCACTAGACCTAGGCTGCATTGACATTGACTTTTGCTCTAAAATAGATATGCGAAATAAAGTTTCTTTTATCGTCCTAGAATTTCATAACTACCCCTTGGTCCGTTTCAGAAATAATCCCTTGAGGCGAAATTTTTCAGCAATCCATTCAAGAGAAAGAGTGCCATTTGCGTATACGTGCCATCTGCGTACAAAGACTATCTAGTGCCTTCTGCGTACAAGGGTTGGTGGTTTGATACCCGGTAGCAGAAAAATTTCGGCACCCTGCCATTTGTGTACACCTATCCAAATAGACCTTACCTATCAACCTTACCCAATCAAAAACCTAACCAAACCTAAGCTAACCCAATCAAACCTGATATTATGTGTTTAATTCACATTTTTGTGTAGAATAGCTTATACATACTTGTTTTCAATTCAGTTGGATTAGTGGATTATTCAGAAGTCTGGCAACACTGTAAATATAACATTTTCAGCTGGAAATTTTATTTGAAAATCTATGATTTTGTGCTTTTTTTTTATAAAGTCCATTCCTATACATGGTCACAAAAATGTTTGTCAAAATCGAGTACTTGTTTTGCACAATTGATCAAAAGATTTATTCAGGGTGGGTGTACGCAAATAGCACTCTGTCGAAATTTCTTTTGCTACCTGTATCAAACCGCTAGCCCATACGCAAATAGTTCTAAAGTATCCTTGTATGCAAATGGCACGTACGCAAATAGAGGGACACCCCATTCAATACTACAATTCATTTAAATTTATCGATTGAAGTTGGAATTAGAATAGATCTCTATTATCTTGTGATATGCGGTTAGTTTGTGTGACAGAGTGGTTTGTGTTGATAAAAGGTATTGTATATGTTTGTGTGTTTTCTATGGTTTTAAAAGGAATAATTTTTATTTATGCAAATTTTGAATAAATTTAGAATATCTGTTGCTCAATTAATATCTCGATATGCCCATTCTTTTTTATTAGGAAATCTTCAAAAAGGGATGCATTTTGCCGTTGGAGTATCTGAAAACATACTACTCACCAACATCAATATAAACTAATTTTGCATTTGTAGGTTTTTTACTAACTATTTACACAGTTAATAAATCAGAGGTTACAAACATATATTGAATCCATTGATGTACTACCAGAATGTCAGGCTGGCTTCCGCAAGCGAAGAAGAACAGAAGATAATATATTTGTTCTGTACTCTGTAAGACTGTAACAGGTAATCACCTTCGACTACCTGGGAGAAAGGTTTTTGCACTTTTTGTTGACTTCAAAAAAGCTTTTGATAATATTAATTTCGAGAAACTTTGGCAAAAACTTTACTCAAATGGTGTCAGCGGAAAGATGATTAGAATTATAAATGAAATGTACTCCATGGCTACACTCACAATTGATCAGAAAGGCTGTGTCTCAAACAAAATCAAGATCACCAAAGGAATCCTTCAAGGCGACTCGTTAAGCCCACTATTGTTTGCATTATATGTATAAGACATAAGGGTCCATTCTATAAGAAGTGGTTAAAAATTAACGGTACGCCGTTATATTTGACAAAGTTTACGCTAGTTTATCGCATTACGCTAGTTTATCTCTCTTGATTGCAGGAAAGTCTTCTTTTACTGCCCCTAAAACTCTATCCAAAGTAGGGATCTCCTTATTGAAATAGAATGAATGCACCTTTCGTCTTATGATGGCCTTTTCGTCCTCATCGATCGGTATTGTTCGCCTTCCTGGAGATGATTTTGGTGGCGTCACGGTTCCTGTCTTTTCTTCCCGCATCAGCCTGTAGATGGTTGCTTTTCCAATACCTGTCATCTTTGAACAAAGTTCCACTGTAGAATCGATATTTATTGCACTTTTTTGATATCTAAGTGCATTAAATACATTAAGCACAATAATCTTTTCACTAATGTTTAGCGCTGATTTCGCAGCTCGCTTAACTGGAATAAATCCTGAAAGACTCTCCATTTTCAAAAATTACCCAAATGTGTGTCCTAGAATACTCGCATTGGGTTTGTTCGCTCTTAAAATGACTCACAGTTTTATACCAATAAGTAGAGGTACCTACCTACCTACCTACCTTTTTCGTAACAACCTGAAGTAACATTGTGTATTAATTGTTCCCGGAATTCTCGGCATAATTATTTTTACCTGTTATGACAATAATGATTACTAAATTATTCGGATAAGTAAATAGGGTTCAAACCGGCACGTCAGGTAGGTGCGCCTATGGAATCGGCTGCTAAAAATGATTTATTACTATCAACCAATTTCAAATCGAGTATAGTTATATTCAGGAGAAGTGCTAATATCGGACATAAACCTAAATTTTGGTACAAAAACACACTCATTGAGCAGGTGAATAACTATAATTATTTAGGAGTGATATTCTCATTTAATGATACATTTTCAGAAAATTTAAAATCGCGGATAAAGAAAGCTAAAATAACACAAAACGCAATTGAGAATGTAATTAAATCTTCTCACATGACCGATATTAAAAATGTTAAGGCCCTATACTACAGCATCGTAGTTCCAACCTACTCGTACGCCAGTGGAATATAGGGAATTCGGTATATAAATGAGGAAGAAATAATTCAAAATCATTTCTTGAAAAATTTTCTCTATTTACAGAAAACTACGCCCAGTTACATTTTGAGAGCTGAAATAAAATTGGGTATTTTCTTATAAAACAAGCTCTAGAATATTTATTAAAGATTGAAAAGTTACTTTTAAATAGATTTCCCAAGATAGCACTGAAGAGAATGTGTCAACTAAACCAGCAGAATGAAATAGTATCAAAATATAACTGGATCAGCCAATTTAATGACATCCTACATAAAATCGGAGCGTCGGAACTTGATATTGATACTTTTGACTCGGACACAATCAGCACTATCTTGGAAAAATTTGAGCAACATAACTAGTTATATATAGAAGATTGGAACAAAATACTTTTAAGTACATACTGCCCAATGTATAAGCAAATTCCACAAGGCAAACACCCTTTCTATTGTACAAATCACTAGATCTCTCCATAACTTTACATATTAAACGCTTAATTTCACAGATACGCACTCACAATAGTAATATAATTTACATGTATGTTAATAACAATGTATACACAATAAAAACCAATGAAGTATGTACTATTTGTAACTGCCTTGCCTTAGAATCTCTACAACACCCTTTTTTTGTTTGTCCAGTGTATGAAGGAATTAGACGTCCCTTTCTTGAAATATATCAATCCGTAACTGACATTGAATCAATAATAAATAATGAAGCCGAACCACAAATTCTCTATCAAATATGTGAGAATATTAAAAATCAGGTCTTTCATTGTAAACGAATAATATCACCTCACTCTTGTCAAGATATGTTATCCAAACCTAATCTGCCATAAAATTTATTATTAAAATATATGTTTTGTACTAGCTAATATAGTTATTAATGTTGTCACCCTTGTTCATGTATCCTCATACGAAAGAACAATAAAGATATATCTTCTTCATTGATGTAGTTACTAACAGGTAATTTCTGAAACCTATGGATGTTATACTTATATATCATTTATGGAATTTGCTATCTATTGATTTTATTTGACATTTATGAAACGATTTCACGTTGCTATTGCTGAACAATTAATTTGCCAATTTCAGTATTTTTTTCAAATATCTGGGGCGTTTGTCGCTGATGCACTATGGAATTAATTATTTAATACAGATCTAATAATATACGAATTTCTGGATTAATCTTTTGAAAAAAATACTGAAGAATTTGGTTTAAAAGATTACAAAATTATTGCATTTTCCAGCTTTAGATATTATTGAATATAATAAATTGTTTGAAACATTCTCGAAGCAAAAATGAATAATTATTGACCCACACGTATCTTAAACTTTGTGTATAATTTTCGCTGGCTGCATGTTACTTGCGCCAAAATAATCTGTTATATACAGCCTATACAGGTAGATAGGACATTATTATTATATGGTTTGTCATAGATAGGTATTAGTTGTTCTATTCTTTATTTTACAATAGATGGAACAATTAGTTCTAGAGCAAAACAATTACCTAATCGTTATGGAAAATTTTAAATTTCCAATGGCTAATGCCTGGAAAAAGTTCGGTGGAGATGTACAAAAAAACGTGTGGTGCAAAAATATACACAATTGTAATTGATGGTAGTATTTTAAAGTAAGAAACTGATTTTCGTCATAATCATATCGCGGCTCCTGATCATTCTAGGCAGATACCTAAATAACAATTCAGTTAAACAAAGCAAAAATTGTACGTGCCAAGTGAAAAAGTAATAATTTATTGAAGTTATTACAAACATATAAGTAACAACCTTATATTTTGTAGAAGAATAAATGAATGTTAATCTAACAACAAAAGATAAAAACTATACCTATACCTATATAGGTAGGACACAATATGTACGTTTCGAGAAAAAGTATTTTGCCTGAAGTATAGGTACCAAAAATTTATTCAGAAGTATTTCAAATTCTGAGGACGAGGACAATGGATGTAAAAACTGATGGAGAAGAACATTTTTCACAATGAAGAGGATGAAATTATTATTATATTTTCGTGGTATTGAAAAATGCCTTTTTTCAAATTGTATCAACCAATACTTGGTACACGGCACGTTCAATTGTTTACATATGGTTATAAAAATGGGCATTATGTTTCTTCAATATTTTGCTTATTGCCGTTAAAAAATTTGAAACATAAGTTTTGAAAAACCTTTTTTATCAAAAAATTTAAAATGTTAACCATCAGACTTTGTAATAGATTTTGAATTAAGTAGAAGAAATCTGATCTCATAGGTATGCGAATATTCTATATAGGAAGTCGATTTCATTTAGGGCAAGCATGGTACGGTACCGAAAGATTCAAAGACTTGGATTGAATTTTGAATATAATAATAACCAATCATAGATGAATATATTGGTCAATACCTATTTATAATTATTTTTTGGCATGCCATTATTAAATAAATAGGCATCTGTTGCGCCGAGTATTTGTTTGAAATTGCACCTAATAATACAAGGGTTCAATTAATGATTACCTACTACATAGTTGAAACTTATATTGATGATGATGCTCTTTTTCTTCGGGGATCCCAAGATAACATTTTTTGCAGTACGGCTAATGCATGCGAGTCGTTCCACTCAAAATAATTTTTATAGGGTGCTTATCCGAATTTACATTCTTCTTCAAACTACTCAATATAGAATTTCCTACGGATCTATTTATTGAATTGAATTTTTAATATTAATTACTTACATCGTCGCCATCTAACTGTCCGTACACATCGATTTTATCAATTCTAATTGTCCCTTGAAAAGGATAGCAAACAGTCCCTTGAGCGATTTCAGTATTAGACCAAACCGACACCTCAGGCTCCCTCCTGTTACCCAATCCAGCACTTCTGACACACAGACTAAATTCCTGGGGGATTAAGACACACGTCTCCATATTGACTAAGTCTCTAGCACATAATACAACCCCAATAAATATACACTTTCAAAGTTTGTTATACCTAGTCTTGGAAATTATTGCAAATTGTTGATTTTAAAAATTATTATTATTTCGTAACTTTTCTCGCGTTTTATTTTTGTTTATTCGCGGCCGTAGCCTTGCATGAGTGGCACTGAACTAGGCACTAAACTTGACCCTCAGATCTTGAGTCTAGGTAATCCCCACCTCCTTATATGCACGTGGTTCTACAGGTACACTCTACTTCTGATGGCAGGTGCTTACAGAACCTCGAACGAAATGAACGGTGTGATATACATTTTAGATTTTTCTTTCCTTCTGACCGGATATCATAAAAACCTAGCTTGATGAAGCTAGTAGGTAGGTAATAAAGAACTTGATGGATTTTAATACCTATAAGGTATATTAAGTAGTTAAAATTTTATATGGAAAAAGAATACCTACGAATGATTTGATTATAGGTAAAATGAAAAATATCTATAACGAGTTACTATTGAATGCAGATAATAGACTTACCTACTGTTACTGATAAAAGTTAATGAAATTAGAAAGAATGATGACTCATTAAACTACCTACCTATGATAAAATTGTGTATGAACCGAAAAGCAGCTTTATGGCAAAGATTTGGCTCTGTCTGTTGTAGTAAATCTACCTACTTACCTAATTGTAGCATATAGGTATACATAGGTACCTATATAAGTACCTTTAGGTTCCCAGTAGAATTTTTTTTGTATATCTATAGGTACCCAGTAGAATTTTTTTTTCTTAATTAAGACATCAATACCTAAGATTTGCAGGATAACGTAAGTATCTAATTATTACCAAATATTTTAAAAAAAGAAGAAGTGCCAAGCAATATTGTTCTGAAATTCACTAATAGACCAGGGTCGATAATTTTTGAAACAAAAAAAAATTATAGTAGGATGAAACCCATTAGAGAAGGAGGGGAATATGATATAATTGAAGAAAAAAATAAATTACGGGCGATCCGAGTTCGGGAAGTGGGAGGGGGAGAGTTTTTAGGGGTAAAAAATGGTTTATCTCGATTTCTGGCAAAACTACAAGTCCTACGGAAAAAAGTTAAATGGCAAAGTTGTGAGTAATAAAAAGCTCTACAACTTTTGTATTCACAATTTTCACACATAACCTTAAAATTGATGTGAAAAACTCAAATAACCAAGTTTTTGGTTTTTTATTTTTATCTTTTAAAAAAAAAAATATTTTTTTTACGAAATTTTGTGAAAACTTACCTTATTATGTCCCAAATACACTGTAATTTATTTGATTTGAAATATACTTTTTTTTCACCCTATTTTGACTTAATATCAAAAAAGCACCCTAATTTTAAATCGAAAATTCTCGCGTCAAAATATCAGCTTTTTTCAAAAAGTCGGTGGGCTTTTTGTTCGATGGAATCTCTACTTTCTGCTAGTCTGAAAAAAAATATACATCTCCATGGTAAATGTTCTCAGAAAATGTAAAAAATGAAAAAAAACTCAAATTCGAAGTTTTTTTTATCACTGTACAATTTCATCGAAAAAATGTGATTGCTGCAATTTTGCCGAGTTAAAAAGTTTATCCACTAAATTCGAATTACATTCATGTCATAGAAAATCTCATAAAATGTGAATATACATGTAAATCGTACTATTGAATTTAGATAGTTCACTTTGAATACATTATAATAATTTTAAAAACGTTAATCTTGACATTTATAAATACACTATCTTGAATTCTAATCACGTATCCGTTAATTTTTGTTTCTTTGATGGTATTTCTTCATCGTTAGACTCGACAAACCTTTCCAACTCTAGTTGATCTTCGAAATCTTCAAGACCATCACCTTTTTCGTCTCCAATGTTATTTCCAATCTGCATTGGTTCTTCATCCACAATTTCATCTGAATCATTTACTTCATCTTTGGTTTTTTCTTCCATATTGGAGCAATTTTCAGAACCATGACAATTTTTACATAAATTTGTGAATTTTAAACCATGTTTTCGGCAGCCACATTCCAAACTGTTACACCCAGCTTCACAGCGACAGCAAATAGCTTTGAGCAATACTTCCGGAATTAAATCCTTTTCTGTAAATTTGGTCATAATGCCACGTTGATGTTTCTATCTGTTGTTGTCAATTCGTTGCCTAACCAAGTTTGAAGCTGATAATATGCCCTATAACAATTCTGTTCTGCTGCTCCTTCAGTGGGTGAGAGGTTTGCCAAAATGAAGGGTGATTTAATTTTTGCCAATTGATTTTTTTGAAACCTTGATTGACTCAGTGTAATTTTTTCATTTTACATTTATAAATAGACTTGATTAATTGTAATCCATTTTTTAGGTTACGTTACTTTAGTGTATTTCGATTTGCAATTCTTTCGTCTATCAATGTAACATGGAATCTTACGTTTTTTGAGTAATTGAAGTGTGAATTTTAATAAATAGCTCAAAATTGTACATAGTGATTAAAAAAAACTTCGAATTTGAGTTTTTTTGATTTTTCGCATTTTCTGAGAACATTTACCATGGAGATGTATATTTTTTTTCAGACTATCAGAAAGTAGAGATTTCAACGAACAAAAAGCCCACCGAGTTTTTGTAAAAAGCTGATATTTTGACGCGAGAATTTTCGATTTAAAATTAGGGTGCTTTTTTGATATTAAGTCAAAATAGGGTGAAAATAAGTATATTTCAAATCAAATAAATTACAGTGTATTTGGGACATAATAAGGTAAGTTTTCACAAAATTTCGTAAAAAAAATATTTTTTTTTGTAAAAGATAAAAATAAAAAACCAAAAACTTGGTTATTTGAGTTTTTCACATAAATTTTGAGGTTATGTGTAAAAATTGTGAATACAAAAGTTGTAGAGCTTTTTATTACTCACAACTTTGCCATTTAACTTTTTTTCGTAGGACTTGTAGTTTTGCCGGAAATCGAGATAAACCATTTTTTACCCTTAAAAACCCACCCCCTCCCACTTCCCGAACTCGGATCGCCCGTAATTTATTTTTTTCCTCAATTATATCATATTCCCCTCCTTTTCGCATGGGTTTTATCCTACTATTATTTTTTTTCACTTTTTACTGTTTTTGAAGGCTTCGGCACTGGTCTATAAATAAGTGGGTATAGGTCCTAGTCAGTATTGGAAATAAAAACGCAAAAGTTTAAAAAATAATATACCTAGATAATAATTGTTTATTTATTCATGAGAATACTATCAATAATACAATTTTTCATTAGGTTATTGATCTAAAATAGATAGATACTCACCCCGATCTGTTGGTTAGATATAAAAAAATCTCCTATTCATCAGAGATCAACAGTCGGTCAGAAAAGAAGCCCATATGCACGAACTGTACAGGTTATAGGTACCTGCTAAAATAAAACGAAACACTTGATGAAAATTGATTTTCATTTTTGGTTAACTCCATGTGCAGGTACTCCAGGAATGAGGAGAAGTGCTTTCAAAACATTATCATTTATGAGGCAATTTTAATTGTAAACGTATCTAGATAAGTATACCTAACTAGATAGAAAAATCGCATGGATACCTATAGCATAGGTAGATATCACTTTGCTATCAGGCATCCCAAATCCCATGATTGAGTTTGTCAAACTTGATCAAACTAAGCTGATGACAGTTTGACGTAGCCTCAATCTTGAGAGGCACACGATCAATATTTCCGTTTCAAACTTCTGCGCGGTTAAAGAGAGTGCCTAGGTATATAATTAAATTTAAAGTTTCATTTATCGAATGCCCATTAATTACCTATGGTGGTGAATTTCAAGGTGAAAACCATCATTGCTCTCACCTGCTTAGCAGTGGTTTTATAGCATACAAAGCTGGGGAGGCATGCATCAGACGCATAAAGGGGGAGAATTTGCGGAGCAGATCCATTTTCAGTCGATACGAGGGTAATAATAAATTCTTGCTATAGATCGGAATGAATTCCATGATAAAGATCCGCAGAGTCTAAAAATTGCTTAAGGATGTCTGATCAATATTTTAAAGCAAAAGAGAAAGCCCACAAACTATGAAACACGAGAACCAAGGACCAAATTACCTGTAGACGTTAAAACTGTCATTTATCTGGAGTCAGAATCAAACTGACAGGGGCGCTATTCTTGACCGTTCGCATTTTTCAAGGTCGTGCGCATCTCATGATTCTGCGAATGACAATGACTTTTGGTATTCTTGACCATCCGTATAACTAAGCGATTATGCGTATTTTACAACGAGTGGTGTTTGTTGATCGCAACCGACTTCCGTATGCGATTCAATCAACGAGATTCAATAGGTTATGTTCCTGAATATTGTATGCATTATAGGTTGTTATAGGTAAGTTGTTTTTGTGAGGTATAGGTATATTATATCTCGACACTCAAAGTCAAAGTTAGAGTTAAAATTATTATTAGGTATCCTTATAGAGGAGAGTCGCCTAAGTCGTACCGCCTCCTAAATCGTACCACCTCAATTTTAATTAGAAATAAAGTGACTACAGCGCTCGTGCGGCGCTACTAGCAACTAGTGCTTGGTCGTAGTGGCGAGACAAAGTTTGGTGCGTGTGCGGTTGATATCTAAGTTATTGTGAGAGATTTTCTGTTTTGGAGCTAATTGATGGTTTCCTAAATCGTACCGATTGCATCACTTGACAAAAAGTGTATTACCTTGCACAAATTACCACAATATTAGTGACTAAAAATTGGATTAACCTGTCTAAATAACCAATACTTCTTAAGGTTATGGTGCTTTTTCACGGGGATTTAATATAAAGTAAAAAATAAATAAATTGTAAAAAGTGGTACGATTTAGATAACTGGTATCCTGAATCGTACCGATGGTATCCTGAATCGTACCGATTGCATCACTTGACAAAAAGTGTATTACCTTGCACAAATTACCACAATATTAGTGACTGAAAATTAAATTAACCTGTCTAAATAACTAATACTTCTTAGGGTTATGGTGCTTTTGCACAGGGATTTAATATAAGGTAGAAAATAAATAAATTGTAAAAAGTGGTACGATTTAGGCAACCTTCCTCTATCATTATTATCCATATAATCCAAGTACCTAATATTAAGCTGTTCAATATTTTTGAAATAAGGTATTCCCACAATCTTTGGGCATCTTTCAGGGAAATATCTTCCGAAAATTTTCCTAATGTAAGTTTTGGATTTCCTTTCATGAATTCCAATAAAAATCATTTTTGTTCCATAGAACCATTTGCTTGCCTCTTAATTTTGGTATTAATATTGACTGTAGAGTCCATTTTTATAGAATGAATTAATATCTAAACTTTACACATTCGAATAGCTTAGGTATTTACATTTCCGTGTTTACATACGAAACTTTAACAAAATGTCATTTGTAACGTCAACTGACGATGAATTGCGCTGATATCAAGGGTATTTGAGCAGTAGAATACTACCATCCGTATGATTTTGCGAAGGGTAGATATTCGAGAATATTTATCATTTTTTAGGAAATATTCGCAAATGGAGCATTCGCAGGCTTGCGTATACGTGACGTTGTCGAACGATGTCAAGATTAGCTCCCCTGACTGTTTTACAGGCACTGAATAAAGAACATTTGATTACATAAAGGTATCTATCGAGACGTCACCACTGCAGATTGATTTGTCATGTTTGAAAAACTGTTCGATCGAGGGATGCCTGCTTTAGAGAAAACACTATAGGTAAAGGTAGTAGGTAGGGCAGGGCTAGTTGAGCATAGGGGCAAGTTGGGCAATCGAGTTATCTCGCAAAACTATCCACGGCACGCGAAGGCATCAAATAGCGGAAAGAAGGGGTCGCGGGATGCTAACTCATCACGAGACTGCCAGTGGCGACTAGACGGTATAATTCTAACAGGTTTTTGACAACCTCACTTTTGTTTTGAAATTTCGGATTGGGGATAGTTGAGCTTAACTAACCCCACGACTTAGAACTAAAGTGATATATTCTTTTTACTCTTTTTAGGATGCGGACTTACAAAAGAAAGGCAACGAGATGTTATACTCTACTCAAAACTAGAATGATGCTGCAAACCCACTAGCCTTGGCACCTAGGGCAACATCATTTAATGCTCAGATGCTTAAGATCAATTGATGTTTTTTTGATTCTATTTTCGGTTTATTATTCGAATAAAATCACTTTTAATTGGGTTGTTTTGTCACTAAAAGACTATGAATAAAAAGTTGAGTAAACAGAAATTTTATTTCATGTCTAGTTAACATTTAACCCATCATTTGGTTATGACATTCAACGTTGAGCATACCTAATTGACTTTCTGCATTTAATCAGCTGTAGCTCTTAAATTTGATTCCTGAGAAATAAATTACTATGGACACTTTTGCAAATGGATTAATTCATAATCCTTTAGTCTTCAGTATGCATAACAAGCCATTAATAGGTACTTATAGTTGAGGAGCTAGGTATAACCAAGTATAACAAAGAAAAAGTGCCCAGCTAGCCCCGCCCTTTCCTATATAGCAAAAAGAATTAATTTTCTCTTTTTGCCGATGATACCAGTATAATTGTCAGCGGAATAAACAAAGATTCTCTATTACTTTCTTCTACTAACGTCATGCAAGGCGTATCGGATTGGTTTCTCGCTAACAGACTAGCATTGAACATCGGCAAAACTCAAAATATATCCTTTAACCTATATCGAGACTCTGACGAAGTTGCTATAAATATAGGTCAACAAACTATCACCTCTTCTCTCAACATAAAATTCTTAGGCATACACATCGATAACAAGCTTGATTGGAACTTTCATATAAATCAACTGAATAAATCTCTCAGCAAATATGTATTTGCATTGCGAGCAATAAAACAACATACTAACATATTTGTAGCAAAAACGGTCTATTTTGCTCAATTTCATAGTATAATGCAATATGGTATTGAATTTTGGGGGACTGCTGTATCCGCAGGCTCCGTATTCATGACTCAAAAAAGAGCAATTAGAGCGCTTTTCAACTTAAAATCTAGAACTTCTTGTAAACCATTCTTTAAAGAAAATAGAATAATGACCATGACAAACACTTATATTTACAAAACTTCTTTATTCATTCACAAGCATCAAAATGAACTTCTTACCCCAAATGACAGACATAAATATCCCACTCGAAAACAAGACATAGGTACCTAATACCTCCAAACTATAAATATAGTCGCACTCGAAATGGCCCTTTATATTCAGGTATTAAAGTATATAACCATTTACCTTCAGATTTGAAAAATCTTACAAACAAAAAATTTAAAAGAAAAATTAAACAACTACTACATCAGTATGTTTTTTATAATATCTCAGAATTTTTTCTGACAAATTTCAACTAAAACTTTTTTTTTCTCTTTTTTTTGTTGTTTCCAACGCTTAGGCTAAAATCACTGTGTATTTTATTGAATTTTTACATGCTTTGTACTTTATATTGTGATTTTGTGGAATAAATATAGGTATCTATCTATCTATCTATCTATCTAATATTCTCATATTGACATTTCTGCATGGGAATCATCTTTTGTTCTTATATTTCAGAAGTAGGTAGGTACCTACCTGTTGAGCTATTAACTAAGTATTCCATCAATATAAGATTTGACTAGGTGTACCTATAGGTACCTACCTCCATGTGACAGATATAGGTTACTATAGAACAATATGGACAAATATAGGCACCGCACCTGTAGGTATATTTTCTAAAGAAGGTTGGTATTGAACAGTATCTAAATTTTGTTTATTCACAATCGGCTAGTTAAACCTACCCATAGAATAGACATTAATTAGGTAGATACCTACTTACCTTCACTTCCACGCTAATCGGACTTTTTAGGCCAGAAGCATGTGTCACTTTTCCAAGTACCTATCTATGATAGATAGGTACATTATCCACAATCAATTAATAATGTCTATATTTGGACTCCATTTTTAGTTGTCAACGTTCTTTCACCCCACCCAATACTTACCAATTTAGTTCCGCCTTGGTTATATATACAGTGTGTAAAAGCCAAATGGAATAAATTCATTATTTC
>CAJUYH010000782.1:0-17636 GCA_910591685.1 Galerucella tenella
GTATGTTCCTTGTGGTATATTATTCATTCTTTTTTTAATTTCTTGGGAAAAAATCTATGATAACATATTAACTTCCAAATTCAATGCGTACTGTCTGATAAATGTTTTAAATATATTGCAACATTTAATAGAAAAGATTAAAGTTTTGTATTATTCTGGTAAATGGTTATAAACCTTGCTGATAAGAATGGATATTATTGATTGATCTGTGTCAAAAGTCGAGATGATTATCCAATGTACCGGGTGGGCAAGTAAAAACTGCCGTCGAATTGAAAGTCAGCATTGGGAAGAAATTTAATACAA
The DNA here is from genome assembly GCA_910591685.1 of Galerucella tenella. Taxonomy (NCBI): domain Eukaryota; kingdom Metazoa; phylum Arthropoda; class Insecta; order Coleoptera; family Chrysomelidae; genus Galerucella; species Galerucella tenella. Next base: position 304 of record CAJUYH010000782.1, read on the forward strand.
AAATGGGCTTGAGAAAAAATGACCACTACTTACTTACAGACTTGTAAGTCCACCGCTAGGTGGCAAAATTAAATTATAAACATTCAAAAAGCCAAATTTTACAAAATCTAGGAGACATCTCTTTTATGTCGGCAGGTGTAGTCCAAGACTCCCCGAACACACAGTCTCTTATTGACGATAACTCTTGACACTCACACAAGACATGACTGACTGACTGAGTTTCATCCACTAGCCTCATTGTATGGAGGTGTTGCCTTAGTTGACAATGATCAATCAGAAATTCTACTGTTAAACGTAGGTTTTTCATAGTCATCGTCAAGTATTTCTTCGGCGTTAGCTTTCTAGGATCGCCCAGGGTGATCCTGGCAAAGCTGCATCCCTTGAATTCGTTACATCTCTTCAGGTATGGAGCATATTCCCATGCAATGGCTCCGTACGTTAACATAGGTCTTATGATTGCAGTGTAGATCCAGGTGAACACACGAGGTGAAAGACTCCACGTGCGACCAACTGTCCTCCGACATTGCTCAAAAGCCACATATATTTTTTTTACTCAGCTTTGTAGATGAGATCCATATAGCTTCCTGTCGAGGGTAATACCAAGGTATTCCACATCTTCAGAGAAGTTTAATTTGCTTTTGAAGATTTCGGGGGGTTTTAAGCCCATTAATCTTCTCTTCCTTGTGAACAAGACCATATCAGTCAGTCTTCTTGGGATTGATAGACAGTGATTGTTCCTCACACCATGTTTCTATTAATTTGAGCCCATCCTGCGTTATATCGCATAGTGTATCCTCAAATGTGTCAGTCTGCAAGATAACTATGACTATACTATGATTAATAAGGGTATACTGGAAGGACTCCAAGGAAAGGGGGATAGGACCCCTACTTGTGGCATTTTGAGTATCCATTCTCCTTCTACCAGAAGTACATTCCTGGAGTTGAGTTGCTGGGTAATTGTTGGAAAGGTTGTTTTATCAAACGCTCCCTCAATTTTTATGAATATGTCCAGGGTGGAGATCTTTCAGCTCTGCCCACCACTTGGCGAAGTGCCGAATCAGTGGACCTACTGGCGAATTGCCAGTCATATTATGAGGGTGTTACTAGCTCTTTCGTCCAGGAAAGACAGAACCTGGGAAGTGAGTTTCCATAAGTATCTCAGCGCTCTCTGGAGGTTGGCGGCTTTGTCACTATTTCCCCCTTCAGGATGTCGATACTCTTATGGTGGTCGTTTGAGAGCGCGTTCTGTAGCCTAGAAACTAGTGGGAGTTCTTCGAATGACTCACAATAGGCTTTAGATACATATAATGAATTGACGGTTGAAATTACATTTTAGTATTACAATATTTTTAGGCCAAGGTAATGCCTTTCTAATAAGATAAGAACAGCCTACTTAATTGCAACTGGCAATTCATCACCTACTGTAGGTAAGTATTGAAATATACCGAAAAAATTCATCTGATTGAAATTATTTAGAATCCAACCTTTAATTTATTATTTTGAATTGTAGATACGCCAAATTGTAGATAGAATCAACTTTTAGAAAACGTTCTCGACAGGACCAGTAAGGAACCAGTAACTTCTACACTTCCGTTACTGGAACAGATCTATTGGTTGCCAGTCCGTGATTAAGCTCTTTGAGCTCGAGTACGGATAACATATACCTCGTACTGATGAGGCGAAAATACGCCGAAACCGGTCTACAAGTTATGTTGTCCTTTCTAATTGCAAACCAGAATGGTTGGTGTTGAATATCTTGTAGATATACCAACCCCGTTTGACTTTGAAGTGTAATTCAATATCCTTCGGGGCCTATAGCCCGGGAAGAAGTTGTTTCTTCTTACTTGAACGGTCACTGTCTTTGAAAAATACTTTTCAAAACTCATAAAGCGTTAGAATAATTATTATTCTGCGATATCTACAAACATTATGATTGGAGGTACAAATAAATTAGATTAATATTAAATTCATTCATTCATTTATTTATCTAACGAGCATTTCATTTTCATACAAAATTAGAATAAAATTTTGGGTGGATATAAAATCCAATAATGAAAAATTCACGAGACATAAACTAAACATAAAATTAAATGAGATTTGGAGAAGCGTTTACCCCGTCGTCTGACTGACAAGAACACTGTCAGTTTTCGATATATTATGAACGTACACGTCCCTAATAACACAGTATATACCTGGGACATACCATTTAAGTACTACTAGTGTCCCAATGTTTCCGACCTAGGTATGTTCCTATAATGTTTCTATTGGTACATAAATACGATTGATTAAATGCAACATCAGTGGGATGTTCCTAGAATGTTTCTATTGGTACATAAACATGATTTTTATTACAAAATATACAACTCGTACATATTTGTCAATACTTGTTAATTGTCTTTAAACTAAGGTAAGGTTAGAAGTAGAAGTGTTGAGTTTTTGTGGTAGAAATAAGCGGTAACATTGTGAGTGTTTTGGCTTATTTATGAAGAGAGTATTTATATTGGATTGAGGATGGATTTTGTACATAAGTAAATCAACTGTAAACAATTACCCTATGTAACGTTTTCTACTTGGTATAGAGAAATAAAGCATTGGTAAACATGTCATAGCAGCCATGCCATGGTTGCTAATACTTGTTTATTTCTCCACACCTAGTAGAAAATATTACATGTGGTTTATGGAAAATTTTGTTAGAAATGTGTAATAAATAGCTCTTGTTTTAAGAAATATTAAAATGTTTTATTTGCACCTAGTGATTTCACTTCCAGTGTATTTTTAGAAACATTTCTAAGATGTTCTAAACAAAATGCCCCGAACGTACCTAGTACATCCTATGTCATCTTAGTAACATCCTACTGGGATGTTTGTAGAACGTTGAAAATGATGACATGGCTGTTGCCAGAAACATTCTAGGGATGTTTCGAGGAAAATGGGGATGTTGTTAGTATGTTTGTTTTGTCCCAGAAGATTGTTTTTAGAATATTTTTGGGATGTTTCTTTGTTATTAGGGGTTATGTCATCAGTCAATTTTTGGTTAAGCGCGAATTTTAAACTATTGGCAATTTTATTTAAATAATTTTATCTTGATAGGTAATTTCAAGCAGCAAATATGTTAAAGACAATCTCCTGGGTATACAAAATTATGTTGCACAAGTTTTTGTTGAACTACTATCCCTGAATCCTCAAAATATTTGAATTTGTCCATTATTGACCTAGGTCAATAATAGAAAATAACCACTAATAGAGAAATTCAACTTCTCAGTTGGCTAGAAGAAGCAATAATTGTCAATTACACAGCTAGTAGTGGAAAAACAATATTGTTATAACATACAGCAATATGGTCAAGAAATTGTGTATTCCGTTTTTGCGTTCATAGCACAAATGGTTAATGATTTTGTTATGTTATTGTCAGTAGCTTGATTTCAACCACTGGCAACACTGTATATCGGCATTCAATAAGAAAATAAGACGATTCATTTTCATATACGATCTAGCCAATCAAAATAATATATTGGGAATAATCTACTTAATAATGATTCTCCAGGATTTTTCTCAAACTTGTTGCCATTTGGCAATAACCACTCGATCCCTTCTGCCTCTCATATTCAGAAAACATTCAGAAAAATTTAAAAGTGTCTCTACAAATTATTTAAATAATTAGCCCATCAAAATAAGATTCGTTAACAATTCATCAATTTTCAATATTCTCTAAACAATAACAAAGCAATAACAAAAATGATATAACAAGGCAAAAAACAAGACAATTATGTTTAAAATTGACAGGTATATATATACATTGCTTAACATGGTGTTCAGAATAATATTTTTTTGGAATAATACATTTTTTATAACAATATTGCTATTTGCGAACACAATTGCACTAAATATGTGTATACAAAATTTCATGATAATCGGTTGAGTAGTTAAGGCGTGAAAGCGTAACAAACAAACAAGCACATTGGCAATCACAATACTGGGTGATCATTTGAATTCCAACTCATTTAATGAGCTCAGTGTTATGTTATCTATGAATGAGCTCATTACTTGGAAACTATTTAATATCGAGAAGCGGTTTTCACTGAACGGCTTCAGAAATTAAGTTTTTTTTAACGCTGTTGCCCATTTTGTATTTTTCCTGGCCTCCAGGAAAAAACATGGGTTTTTCAGAGATCAATAACTTAAATACTTGAAACACCCTGTTTGTTTTTGTACCGTCAGATATGCTGAAGCTTCTACTTTCTAAAAATAAATGGTTTCATAGCAATTTGGGATGTTCTTAAGGAGCAGATTAACTTTAAAAGATAGACTGCAATTCGTTGAATACATACCGTACACTTTTGTCAGCTTCCAGAAGCGGTTTCAATTGAACGGTTTCAGGAATTAAAATGTTTTTTTTTTCAAGCTGTTGCCAATTTATTTTTTCCGCTACTGGCTGTGAAGTTGACAATTATTGCTTCTTCTAGCCAACTGAGAAGTTGAATTTCTCTATTAGTGGTTAATAATTTTTTCTTTTATTAACCTAGGTCAATAATGGACAAATTCAAATATTTTGAGAATCCAGAGATAGTAGTTCAACAAAAACTTGTGTAACATAATTTTGTATACCCAGGAGATTGTCTTTAACATATTTGCTGCTTGGAATAACCTATCAAGATAAAGTTATTTGAATACAAATGCCATTAGTTAAAAATTTGAAGTAAACCAAAAATGACTGATGACATAACGAGTACGTTCATATTATATCGAAAACTGACTGTGTACTTGTCAGTCAGACGACGGAGTAAACGCTTCTCGTGGTGCGTTTGTGGATTATTTTTAATTTTTGTCTTGAATTTGGCTGGTAGTGGAAAAAATTGTATATACACCATGGTGTTGGAGACATTTATATACCTCGCACCTTATTCCGCTTGGGGCAAAGCCTCTCGCGAAATAATCTTGGTGCTCTGTCAATAATAATAGTCTTCACCACCTTGGTGTATAATATACTGATTTTTCTCTAGGCCTCAGGAAAATCTTGGGTTTTTTGAAGATCATTATATGGATTCGGTCAAGAGAAACCATTTATTAAAAACAACCATAACAATGACATTAAGAAAAATACATAATATAAGTACAAAATTATATGTATATCCTTAATTAACCTACATTAATTCTTTAATAACAAAGTTGATGAATATGCCCACCATTCATGTCAATACATTTATGCAAGCATAGTTGAAAATTCAAAAAAGAGTCTTTCAACATTATGTTTGGCTCAAAATTTTCTATTACGTTTTTTATATTTTGTTAAAGTTATAGCTAGATGCTTCAGCCTATTCGACGGTACAACATCATACAGGGTGTCTGGGTGTCTTTTTTTCTGGAGTCTAGGGAAAAAACTAAATACTAAATTGTAGTGATGAGCAAAATTGGTCTTGGTCTTGCTGTCTTGGTCTTGGCCTTTCGAAAAAGCAAGATCAAGACCGAGACCAAAACCATTCTTCGACTCGCAAGACCAAGACCAAGACAGAATGAACAAGAACAAGACTAATACCACGACCGACTATGCAAGACCAAGACTAAATACGCAAGACTCAACCGAAAATTCTTTTTCACAGTAACCATATGAGATAAAATATTTGTAACAGCGTCAACATATGCTTTTCTTAGAACAATATAAGTTGGCATGTCGAATTGTCAGTTTTCTTTACTAGATTTTAACGATATACATAAAAAACAAAGAAATCACTGTTTAAAAAAAAGGATCTACAAAAATGTTCGAAGAGTACAAGAGTCTTTGTCCCAATGTCAGGATAAAATCAAAAGGAAAATTACTTATTTTTCAATGTTTTCATTTTTCTCAAGGATTTTTTTTTGCTAAAAGGTCAATTTATGCGTTGGAGAAGGGTAGGTTCTTGAGTTTTCATAAATAACTTGAACTAGAGAATCATTCTCTTGACAAGTTGTGACAAGCTGATATCGCGACGTACATGATAATAATACCTTAATGAACTTTTTTTAATTCAAAGATAGTAAATTTAGGTTTAAAAATGTTTGTTGCATGAAAATAAAATGTTTACAAAATGTTTTGAAAGATGTTCGTTAAGAAATTATGGCAAGACCAAGACTAAAACCAAGACCAAACAAAATACAGCAAGACCAAGACCAAGACCGAGACCAGACAGATTTGAGCAAGACCAAGACAAAGACTGAATAAGCAAGACCAAGACCAAGACCAAGACCAAGACCAAGACCGAGACTATTCGAGTCTTGGTTTTGGTCTTGCTTAGCTCATCACTACTAAATTGGCAACAGCGTGTAACAAATATTTTTAATTCCTGAAGCCATTCAGTCAAACCCGCTTCTCGATATCTTAATCATAGATAAAACTTAATCTTAATCGGTTTCCAAATTTTGAACTCATCAAATGTGTTGGAATACAAATGATCACCCAGTAGGTACCTATTATTAGTTAGAATAAACAAGCTACGTATAACAAATGTTATTGTTTTTTGGATTATTAGAAACAGGTCATAATACTTGTAGTCCAGTAAATAAGTGTATCAACCTTGAGAATAGGTCGGGCCGGTGTCATTTTTTTTTTAATTTGTAGGTATTGATGTGTACATTAACCTCTCAAAATCTCATATATGGCGGAATGACCGCAAGACCCTGAAAATCGCCCTGAAGAGCCCAAAAATCCATTTTCCCATTTTTTTGGGTCCATATCTCCCAAAATATGGCACCTAGAGATTTCGGATTTGGACAGAAATGAAGATCAGATCAATGCCTACAAAAATGGTCCCTATCGTTTTCGTCGTCAATTTGGTGGTTTTCGAGATAACGGGCCACAAACGCGCGCCGTATTTTTTACATCTGACCTGGATCTCGGGAGGCGCTCTCAGCTCCTTAATTTCTGAGCGGATGGACAATTTTTCTAATTACTCGGGTGAAAATGCATATTTTTTTATGATTCAAAGTTCATTTGAAAGGAGAAATCTGCATCTAGTATCTTGTCACTGGTTTTTTTTTTGGGCCCCCAGAATTTTGGGAATTTCCGCCAAAGAAAAATTTTGGTCGATATTTTGACCCCCCCCTATGAATCTAGTTGTATTTTGTCTATAAAAAGTATTTTGACCGAATCCTTCCGAATAATGGGACTTTGAAGGGTTTCGAAGACACTCCGGGGGATTACATAAACATTTTCTCGCGCATTCCAATAAACCACGTGTTTTCGTCAGGGCGGTTTTGCCGGATTTTCGGAGTTTTCCGAAATTTTATGGAAAATCCCGGAATTTAGGGATAATGGATCCTTTTATCGGGTTCTGATACACCTCATTCGAAAGCTTATGTTCTCCCCTTGGGAACGGTACTTTTTTTTTCATTTCAACTCTTTTAGTTTTCCGGAAAATCTGGAGAATCTCTGCCCCCCTGAAAATCCAAGTTTTTTTTTTCATGATTACTTTCTTTTTGTGGTTTGAATTTTTGAGAGTGAAAATTACACCATATTGAAGAGGACATTCTGACCTTTCCGTCAATATATATATCAAGTACTTTCACGCGTGTATATCAAAACAATTTGTTTGAAAACTTTCCTCAAATAACTGTATTTTTCTTGTATTCTACGCGATCACCGGGTGCGCACCCACGAGGAGTGTATGTATAGTATCATACACGCCTTCGCTATAGTGCGTATACTCACGTTGGCTTCAATGCTTTCTGCTCTTTTGTTTACAAAAAATCTGTCTTAAGACTATTCAATTGATTATTTTGAAAGGTTGATTTATTTATTTATTTCTCTTGAATTTTTTAATCAAAAAATAAGTGTCAAAAAAAAACGAGAAAAAACGAAGGCTCGTCCTCCTCTCCATTTATAATGCAGCACAGGAAATACGGACTCTCAGGGACCTCGGATTCCAGACTTTTGGTCGATTAACCAACAATAAATCTCCATTCAAACTTGCAGGCTTGCCTCCCACCGACGAAGCTGCAAGGCAGCACCTATATCGCTCGTATTTACAAGTGCAGCATTGGCTCGCAAACGAACTACCGCCAGAAGAATGGGAATGGAAGCATATAGGGGGTGCATTATTGCCGGTACAGACGACGAATGAGCCGGCACATCCGGACTTGTTGAAAATGATCTCTTGTCGGTGTAAAATGGGCTGTACCACGCTATGTTCATGTAAGAGAGCAGGACTGAAGTGCTCGATTATTTGTGGTTCATGTCATTCAGGCCCGTGTTCTAATTACAAGGATGAGGATGAAGATGTGATTGTATCAGCTGATCAAGCAGAGGGAGGGGCAGAAATTGGTGGAGGTGAAGATAGAGAGCTAGAAGAGCAAGAGGAAGAAACAGAAGGCATGGATGGAGAGGGGGTTGATGATGTCAGCCAGCAACATCCATCTGAGATAAATGTGTTGGAATGTTGATGGATAGATGTCTAATTGTTCATGTATGTTCCAATTCTCATATACTTTCAAAAATAAATCTTATTTTTCAAAAACTTTTTTGCCGAATTATTGAAAATGACTTGCCAAAAATTGGCAGACCTCTAGGCTACATTGCCGAAGACCTAAGAGCTCCAAGGATCAGGCCGAGAGTACAAAACAGCGTTCTCAACTCCAAAAATTTTCAGGAAACAGATAGTTATTGGGGGCACCTTCATTGCCGGGATAATTACGTGAGGAGGGAGAAAACTAGTGGCGCCATCTACGATTGACCCTCGAAGTTAAAAAAATTAAGATACGTGTATATCCAGTCCCCTTGGCTCACACATTGGCTGAGAAAATGCCGTATTTTTATTTTCCAAGCATGATAATTTTCGCGACCCCTTTTTTGCAATAAATATTGGGTTAGCGAAAAAAACCATGGGGACCATTTTTGTAGGTATTGAACTGCTCGTCATTTCTATAAAAACCGCAAATCTCTAAGTGCCATATTTTGGAAGATATCGCCAAAAACGTTTTTGGGCTCCGAGGGCCATTTTCCGGGCCTTGCGGGCATTTCTCCATATATGAGATTTTGAGAGGTGAATGTAGCCATCAATACCTGCAAATTAAAAAAAAATGGCATCGGCCCGACCTATTTTCAAGGTTTGGCCTTGTTCTGGACTACCGTTACTGGACTATTGGTATTACTATTATTTAAAAATACGCTATTATAATGGTTAAAAATAAAATAGCGTATTATTATTATTGCAAACCATTAGTTTTCCACAATAATTATTGAGAACCTTGAAAACGAAGAAGAAAACAAATATAAATATTTTAAGTAATTGGCGTCATTTCGCCGTAATTATTTTGTCATTATGAGGTGATTATATTGAAAAATAAATTATTCAACCTCGTGAAGAGCGAATCCGAATACAACAATAATTTTTGCTCAAGTGCTATAAATACACATAGATTCAAAAGTTTTGCATCACCCTAAATCTCCGAAAAAAAAAAATGTGTTCATTATAAATGGATCAGAGATTAATCAAATAATTAGTTTCAATAAAAAAAACGTGTATATTTGTCAAAAATTTTTATTATCCAATAATAAACTTGCTTTAAACATAAAAAGTATTCTTAGAAATCAAATACAAATTGATTCTTTTTAAAGAAAAGGTTAAGTGAGAACCTGCATGAGAACTTTTAATAAAGAGTATTTCCACCTCTAGAATGTATGCAAGCTTGAAGTCGCCTACCCATGCTGTTTACCAAATTATTGATATTCTGTTGAGGAATATTCCGCCATTCTTCTTGGGCCGCATGAACAAGCTCTTGTACACTCCTGGGTGGATTTCTGCGTGCTGTCACTGCCCTGGCAAGCATATCCCAAGCATGTTCAATGGGATTCATGTCAGGAGATATAGGCAGGCCAGTTCAAACGATTGATCCCTTCAGTTTCAAGATACTCATTTACAGCTCTGGTCCGATGAGGTCGGGCGTTATCGTCCATAAAAACGAAGGAATTGCCAACAGCTGCGCGCCATAGTCTCACGTGAGAATGTAGAATCTCTCTGAGATACCTATCACCACTCATCGTTCCCTCCACATGAATTAATTCTGTGCGATCATTTAACATGATACCAGCCCAAAACATAGCACTTCCTCCTCTGAAGGGCGGCACGGGGCGAGCATGGGCAAGCTGAGCAACTCTCGTTGGATCTCGCCACACACGTATTCGATGGCTATCTTGTACCAAACAAATTCTTGTCTCGTCGGAAAAAAACACCGAACTCCAAAATTCTTCAGGCAAGGCCGCGTGTTCTTGAGCCCACTGTAGTCGGCGAACTCTGTGCTCAGGTTGTAGTCTGGGAACTCTTATTGGTCGGCGACACCTCAAACCTGTCGCAAGTATTCGTCTTCGTAATGTCGAGATCGATACTTGAACTCCCAACGCATGTCTCATATATCTTTGGAGTGCTTGGTATTGCCATGGTCGGGTTTCTTCGGATAGTTAAGTGGATATAGCGGTTCTGCCGCTGATTAGTATCACGCCTTCTACCGCTTCTAGGTCTATCACGAAGAGAATTGGTCTGGAGATACCGGTTCCATACACGAGACACATCACTTTGCCAAACGCCAACTCTGTTTGCCACGAACCTTTGAGAATGACCTTCTTCAACTGAAGCCACTATTCTTGCACGGTCAATCTCACTTATGACTTGACGATTCATGTTTGCACTTAAAATCGTAAAAATCAAATGCCTCGAATGTTAAAATGATCGCACTAAAAATGTTATCTTACAAAAAAAACTGTAAACATCTGCATATTGCAAAAAATATGGAACATATTGAAATGGTAAACATTGATAAACAAGCCAACAAAAAATTGTTACCGCAAAAAAATTCCTTCGCATCCGAAGAAGGAGATGCAAAACTTTTGAATCTATGTGTTTAATATAGGCTGAAGCCAAAGAACATGGAGGCCATGCAATAATAGGTACATTTTTATGACAAATATCCTATAGAAAATAGAGTAGTAGAAAACGATAGTTTGTATAAACCTTATATATTTTCAACTCGCAAATGTTGTTCACGAAATTCTTATAAAGATTTAAAACGAAAAAATACGTCGTTTTTTAGTTTTTTATTGATAACACGAAAGCTTATTAAGTAATCGTAATGGTGTCAAAAGGTGAGTTGAAGATAAGAAAAATACAGAATACAAAATATTCATATGGCGTAGAAAATAAGTTCTTTGTATGCATTTTATGTACACGTGTAGCAGGTACCATTGAACAATAACTTCTTCCTCTACTAGCTGTGAAGTTGACAATTATTGCTTCTTCTAGCCAACTGAGAAGTTGAATTTCTCTATTGGTTATTGGTTAATACTATTTTCTATTATTAACCCAAGTCAATAATGGACAAATTCAAAAATTTTGAGAAGCGAGGGATAGTAATTTAACAAAAACTTATGCAACATAATTTTGTATACCCAGGAGATTGTCATCAATATATTTGCCGCTTGAAATTACCTATCAAGATAAAATTAATTGAATAAAAATGCCATTAGTTTAAAATTCGCGTTCAACCAATATTACTGGTGACATAAGGAGTACGTTTATAATATATGGATAAGTACACGGCATTTTGAAGGTTTTCAAGTATTTTCAGTTAGAAAAAGAAGCTGGTAATTATTAATTTCATATAAATTCAATAGCCTTATGGGTGTGCGTCATCGTTAGTGACGTATATCCGGGTTTTGGGTATGTCGTATATTTTATTTCATGTTTTGCTAACCGCAAATTTGATAAATAAAATCATCAGGATCGTGTTCAGCCAAATTCGAAAAGGCTATGAAATTAATAATTATCAGCTTCTTTTTCTAACTGAAAATATTTGAGAACTTTCAAAATGCTGATGCTTTTCCGTGTACCTAGGCCAAAAAGGCTATTGAATGAACCATACCTAAATTTTGGGAAGGCATTTTTCGAATTCGTATATACTAAATGCAGTGAAAAATTCTACTTCCCAAATAAGAGGTGAATAATTGTTTTAAATCCCCAAATGTAGGAATCTAGAAGATCACGTTATAGTACAGGGTGTCTCATTATATTCTGACTGTTTTTAAGAGCTTATATCTTCGAAACGGTTCTGGATGGTAAGATGCGGTTTCCACAGTTAGGTTTAAAATTACCGTGAGTTTTGTTGTGACACATTTATATAAATGGCCTACTTCCGGTTTACCCGCTAGAAAAGTGGCGTATTTTCAGAACACAGTAGATGTAATTTATTAAATAGGATACCCTGTATATTTAGCAATATATTGAAAGATGCATATTTTTCCTTTATAACGGTACTTTAAAGTTTAAAATCGGTGCACAGAAAGCGAAGTTAGATAACTTTAACTAGGATACTGTAATGATTTAGATATAAAGTTGGAACTTTATTAGCTAAAGTGAACTGTAAAAAACAAATAGAAACATGTTTTAGGGCACTCTAAAACAAATTTTCGATGTGTCTTTCTTCTTGGTCTATATATTTGTGGAATCGAATCAAGTTGTCAAATGCTACTGTCAGCATTTCAAGAGGAATATTTTCCATTACCTGCCGTATGTTATTTTTCAATTCCTCAATAGTAGCATGCATCGGGTTGTAGACTCTATCTTTCACAAATCCCCATACAAAAAAATCTGGACCAGTCAGGTCTGGAGAATTTGGAGGCCATTCTATTGGACCAGTCCTACCAATACAATTATTTCCAAATTGTTGGTTAACAGATTCTCTTGCTATGTTGGAATAATGGGGTGGAGCCCCGTCTTGTTGAAAGTAAACATTTTGGTTTAAAATACCATCCTGTTCTAACTGGTTCTAACACAATGTGACGTTCTGTCAATGATCGCAATATTTTTGTAATGTGACATATTAACGCCTCCTTGATTATTATTTATTAATAAGATATCTGAATCATTACAGTATCCCAGTTAAAGTTATCTAACTTCGCTTTCTGTGCACTGATTTTAAACTTTAAGGTACCGATAAAAAGTAAAAATATGCGTCTTTCAAGAAATTGCTAAATATACAGGGTGTCCCATTTAAAAAGTTACATCTACTGTATTCTGAAAATACGCCTAATTTCTAGCGGGTAATCCGGAAGTACGCCATTTATATAAATGTGTCACAACAAAACTCACGATAATTTTAAACCTAACTGTGGAAACCGCATCTTATTGTCTAGAACCGTTTCGAAGATATAAGCTCTTGAAAACAGTCAGAATACAATGAGACACCCAGTATATTAAGTATTAAGAACGGTAAGGCTTGTTTACCGGTCGACAGCAATGTTTCTGGAGACCGGTATTAACCTTAACGTTCGAGATGCTTATACCATTTTTTGCGCGATCGTATACTTCTCGTTCAGTTTAAAATATAAAATTTGCATTTTGGTGAAATTGTTTTAATTACTTTTTATATTGTTCTGTTCGGTTCTGATCATTAAACAAATATGAATCTTCTTATTTTTTTGTTCCTTTAGTATGATGAATGAAGTAATATATTATTTAGGACCCCTTAAATGTATGTAGGGCTAAGACGTCGGTAAGTAATTTACTTACCGACGTCTGAACGGTAAGTAAATCACTTACCGACGTGCTAGACTTAGAAACCAGTAAACACAACCTACCGTCCTGACAACTGATGCTGTAAATAAACAAAAAAGATCGATCGCGCAAAAATGTCATTTTAGATTGGACAACTTTTTGTGCAATATTTAGTTTAAGTTTTGGAACAATATTTGGAATAGATTCGTTGTGTGAAATATTGGCCAACTGTTTTAAGTTATTTTATTGAACAATATTTAGTTCAAGATTCTGCGCAATGATTTGATTTGATGATAATAGTTATTTATGTACCAAATCAGTAAAGTGATTCTTTATCGGACGAGTCTGAAATTATGAGACGAGCGAAGCGAGGCGAATAACAGGCGAGTCCGATAAAGACACTTTACTGACGTGGTGCAAACAAAATTTTATCACCAACTGCTCAGAATTCAGAATATAAAAAACAGGTATATTTCATTGCATTTTATTATGACAGAGTAAACAGCAAATATATAACAAATCTACTTATTATTTGTTATATTTAAATTATTGAAGGTACACCCTGAAGCATTATAAAAGTTAATTTCTGAAGTCAAAGGAGTTCCAACAATAATTTGGTATAAATAAATCGCAAGAAAACTATTATCGAGCCAATAGACAATGGTGAAACGGAGTCTACCTACCTTGACAGTGATCAATCAGGCCGAGAATGATAAAATCGTAACATTAATTTTAACGAAATCATAACTAACGGGTCTACTAATTGTCGTGTAGCTGTAGTTTTTATTAATAACAAAATGTATAGGCTACACAAATTTGTAATACACATACAAGTTGAAAAAGGCCTAATACTATTTAATGGGAAACATGAGCTTGTTTGGAATTAACCAATTTTTTTATGTCCGGATTGAGTTTTGTTATACACAAAAGAATGTCATTTTCCAGGGTCAAACGATTTCTTGATTTTGTTTTGATATTCACCATTATGGATAAACTTTGTTCACAGTTATAAGACGTAGAAAATGGCATCAAAGTTATGTTAGTCATAGCAGAATTAAAAGCATCTGACAGTTTCCTCGGTAAACAATTGCAGAAAACCACTGCTCATTAATTTTACCTTAAACTGCTCGACAGAGGGTTGCAGTAATTTTCTGCACATTAATTTTCAGCATTATTATAAAACAATTCAAGTGACAACAATTTGTATTTATTTTCACTAGTTAATGGTATTTTTATGGATAAAACTTAGCCAATAGTGTTTTTTTTTCATTTTTGTTTATATTTAAAAATAGGGGGGTCGCCGAAATACTAGGTCTAAAAAGGGGGTCGCAGTGTCAAAAAGTTTGAGAGCCCCTGTATCTAATATATTTAAAAAACTACTAATTCTGTAATCTCGGGTATAGGTCAAGTTATGAAAAAATGATCAAAAAATAGTTTTAATACAGTTTCAAAAGACAGTTTGTAAAGAGCTTCGTGTACGAACAGGCGGAAAAGTGAGAATTTTAATAATTGAGAAAGATCTACTTTTCCGCTTTCACTAGCTCACACCGTCACCCACCACGGTCTGAAAAATAGGCCAGGCCTTGACCAACGAATCAACAAAACTTCTAAAAACAGCACCTACAATACATATACCGGTGCTACAAAGAGAAAGGAAGCCACAGCTTTTCAAATTAACCGATCTGCCGAGATTCAAACCATCAAAATACAAAATAATGGTTATTTATGATATAAGTGTTAAAAGTACATTTTTAAGCACGCATGTGAAGGTCACATGAGTGCCTTAAAAGGTACTTTTAACACGTATATCATACAATATTTTTTCTACAAACGTTCAAAAAATGCAATAATACAGTTTGAATTAAATTTTGAAAACCTTTATTAATACATCCAAAGGAGATAATTTTAAATTGCATATATTACGTATACTACGTACCTTAGCAACCATTGTTGATTTAATTGTTTACTAATGTTTTGATGCATCTGTCAGACGTTTGTTAGTTTTATTTAAAACGTAGTTAAGGGTTGTAGATTTTTCTTAAAATGGAAGAAAGTAATGAAAATGATCCATTTGAAGACATAGAGGCGGCGGCCAATAGAGCAATCCTCGATTTGTTGCCGAGAAAATCCAGGGTTCAATACGATATAGCCTATAATAAGTTTCAGAAATGGTGTGAAGCAAAATGCGTTTCTGGAAAATATACTGAAAATGTATTTCTGGCCTATTTTGAGGAGAAAGCAAAGGTATGGAAGGCATCATCTCTGTGGTCGAATTATTCGATGATCAAATCTATGCTACGTATAAATAGCGACGTAGATATCAGCAAATATATTAAGCTTATCGCGTATTTAAAGCGTCAAGCAGAAGGTTACCGGCCAAAGAAATCAAAAATCTTGACTGGAGTCCAAATTGACCAGTTTTTGAAGTCTGCATTAGATGATGAGTATCTTCTAATGAAAGTAGTTGTGGTTGTGGGAATATTTGGTGCCTGCCGCAGGGAGGAGCTTTGTCAATTGACTGTTGACGATATGGAAGATATGGGTACTTTATTAATTATTAAAATACCAGATACTAAAACCAATGTTTCACGAAGTTTCACTATTATTGAAAAAATTTAGTTGGATCTTTATCGAAAATATGTGGCTCTTCGACCAGCAAATGTCGGACACCGGCGATTTTTCTTGAAATACGTGAAAGGTAAATGTACCAGAAATCCGGTTGGAATTAATTCGTTTGGAAAAATTCCTGCTGTTATAGCAAGATTTCTGGAACTTCCAAATCCGAACCTTTATACGGGACACTGTTTTCGCCGCTCTTCAGCGACCTTGCTTGCCGATGCTGGCGCAAATTTGACGACAATTAAGAGTCATGGGGGGTGGAGATCTACTACCGTTGCTGAGGGGTACATTGAGGATTCTTTGGAAAATAAGAATTTGATTGCCCAAAAACTGTTGACAGTGCAGCGAACATTACCAACAACATCAATCCAACAACAAACATCCGAAAATATTGTGGCGTCAACCTCGACTGGAAATTCCATTTTTTCTGCGCATCATTCCTCCTTATCCACGGAAAATGGTAAAACAGCAGTGCAGGAAATTAATTTGTCAAATTGCACAAATTGTACTATTAATATTAATGTTAATAAATAAAATCTAAATATTTTGACGTTTGCTTTCAAAATTTGACACTTCACTTTTACCAGCAGTGCCATAAACATTTTAAGGCACTCAGTGTCTTAAAGTGACATTTTTAAGGCTTCTATGGAGTGCTAAAAATGTCATTTTTAACACGTTTGTAGAAAAAAGCATGTAAATACCGAAAATTTCTCTAAGACGAATTCTATGCAGTTTATAAAAGAAAACTTGTGGTAGATCACTCGGAATTATTCTTACAGAACCTAATGTTATTTTTCACCTTATTGTGCGATTGTATCACTCAATCATTTTAGCAAAATAGTATACATAGTTGCAAAGTTATTTATTTCAAAAATTGTGGAAAAAGAACTAAAAACAAAAAATCCAGCGAACTTAAGAAAATTAAAAGTGCATTTGAACTTATTGGAACTTTAGTTATTTACGTCAGGTTATGTTTGAGCGACCGGGGGTCGCGACGCAAAAGATCTGACCGTTACGTTACGTTATGTTACGTTGCTTCGTTATGTGCCTTGCTTGCGTGCGTGTGCTCTCTCCTGAGTCTCTCTCTCGTTTACGATGCAGCGATTCATATGCTCGGCCGGGAATCGTACCCGGGCCGCCCGCGTGGAAGGCGAGCATTCTACCACTGAACCACCGATGCTATATTAAAATTATATGCAA
>CAJUYH010000782.1:22636-41726 GCA_910591685.1 Galerucella tenella
GGAATTTATTTCAATACGATCGCGCAAAAAATGGTATAAGCATCTCGAACGTTAAGGGTAATTACAACGTTTGCATGTAGATTCCTCTCGTAAAATTGGACAAAATGATATGAGGATTAAGGGGTCTAGCACATTTACTTTTCGAAATACAGGGTGTTGAAATTTTGAAAACTTGAATGTTTTAATTCGATAACTTTAAAATGGATGGATAAATTGATTTGATATTTGGCAGGTAGTTTTTAAATGTAAAAGGGCATATTTTGATAGAAATAGTAGTTTGTGCAACTAGTGTGGATATGATGGCCATATCGCACGAGGACGAAGTTTGAGCACGACGCCGTAGGTGGAGTGCTCAATCGTTTAGGTGCGATATGGACAATCCACACGAGTCGAACAGCATATTTTTTCTACGACCCACTTAAGAAAAAATCTAGAAAATTAAAATTTCTATAAACTGTAATATAACTTCAAATTGAAATTTTAACAATTCAATTTTATGTTTCCACTAATTTTTTTGTGGTGAACGTACAGTTCTTGAATGTCCAATTTGTATAATGCTACGGTTTCCCTTTTTAAATATACGATGCTGATATAAGTAGATGTTGCTAGTCGGACTCCCTCATGAAGGGTACCGTACCATTATCTATAATAATGAATATTCTGCTAAATATTTCAAACGTCTACCTGTTGTCGTTATTAGTATCAAGCAGAATAATTATTTAAAAATAAAATTAACAATAAAAAAAACTTCTTCACCGGGAATCGAATCCAGGTCTACCGAGTGAGAGTCTGGTTTACTTACTACTCGACCACCGAGAAATATGCAAATTGTTTATCTATAACGTCAGATGTATTACATAATTTTTGCTTAAAAGGAACTGAAGTTCCTACCGTATGTCCCTCGACACGTTCTACCTTTTTTTTTTCAACGACCTTTCCAAATCGGTTGTTATTTTTTATGAACGCTATTTGGTAAAATAGCTATCTCGCGTTTGACAGTTTTGTACAGGAGTCCCTATGTCGCATCTTATAAATAACACAGTGAATACGAGACACAGATAAGAATTTTTACTCGTATTAAATGTACGACTTTTTGAATTGCGCTATATCTTATTGCATAAAAAAGTAACCATTTTTGTAGATAGGTAATCATATGATCTACAATTTATTTTTTGATAAAATGTACCGCTCACGAAGAAAATTCAAAAAAACCTATTATTTTGACCTCGAGTAACTTATTTAGCACACATAAGATCGATAAGGACTTTTAACACTTCAATTATAATGGTCTCTGCCAAAATTCAGCTCTGTTGGATTTTCTATTTGCAATTAATAACTTCACCGGACTATAATAATAATTTTTATTCTGAAAATGTTATCCAGAATTATATTATCTTTAAAACAACTGGTTATAAAAATGATGGTTATAATTAGCTTAATTAAAAGTAATCGACATGAAACTCATTCACAGATAAGATAAAATTGTTTTTATTTATTTGAAATTTATTAATCACAAATCTTTTAAGCTTTATGGTATGATTTATAGTCCTCAGAAATAATGGGAGTTTGATGCAATGTTTTCTTCGAAAAGAAAGAAATGTCAAAAGTGACATTTATACTTCTTGATCAGTTTAAAATATAATTTGCATTTTGGTGAAATTGTTTTTATGCTATTTATTACTTTTTATATTGTTCTGTTCGGTTCTGTTCATCAAAAAATATAAATCTTCTTATTTTTTTTTGTTCCTTTTGTGTAATGAATGAAGTAATATATTATTTATGACCACTTAAATGTATGTAGGGCTAAGACGTCGGTAAGTAATTTACTTACCGACGTCTGAACGGTAAGTAAATCACTTACCGACGTGTTAGACTTAGAAACCAGTAAACACAACCTACCGTCCTGACAACCGATGCTGTAAATAAACAAAAAAGATCGATCGCGCAAAAAATAATAACAGATTTGGGAAGGTCCTTGAAAAATGCACTTTTAATTAATTCGCTCTGGTTTATTGAAAAAATGGATAGATATGTTTGAAAAAGTAGTACATCATATTCATACCACTTTCGAATACTTTTAATCGTCTGGGAAATTGCTACATGGTTAGGTGCACAGTTTGAGGTTAAATCTGATGGTTGGCGGTTCGATTCTCCGCTGTGGTGAAATTTTTTTCTCTTCAATTATTTTTTCACAATTTTTGAAACAAATAACTTTGCTTTATTTCAAATTAAATGTTTTTTAGACAAAAGTTGTTGAAAAAAAAAAAAAGAAAACAATTTCACCACAGCGGAGAATCGAACTGCCAACCATCAGGTTTAACCTCCAACTAGGTACCTAACCATGTAGCTATTTCCCAGACGATTAAAAGTATTCGAAAGTGGAATGAATATGATGTACTACTTTTTCAAACATAATCATACATTTTTTTATTAAACCATAGAAAATTTAAGAAAATTAAAAGTGCATTTGAGCTTTTTTTTAACGACCTTTCCAAATCTATTAATATTTTTTATGAACGCTATTTGGTAAAAAAGTTAGCTCGCGATTGTCAGTTTTGTACAGGAATCCCTATGTCGCATCTTATAAATAACACAGTGTATAAAAAAAATTATAAAAACATTTTGCATAAAGTCTACCATATTTCTATCATTTATAGTCTGATGATGGTAATTTCTTACCGAAACTAGTAGCAACACTTGATTGCATGGTCCTATTTCGGACAAAAAATTAGATTGTGGTTTGACTTGAAGTTAGTTTAATTGAAACCTTTTAATTGGATTTTAACCACTTTTGAGATATGGATGAGCTCTTAACTTAAAAACTGTCTACACTATCCAATTCTACGAAAAAAAAACTAGGTTCCATTGTTTCAACATATCCTTTATTTTTAACAGTATTAAAATAAATATTTAAGTCGACGTCAGACAGATAAGGAAAAATAGTAATTTTCTATCTGAAAATCCATCAATATGCTTAGAGCGTTGAACATTGAGGCTAAAGTTCCGCAGGCGGAATTATGAATTTAAAATTAGAATTTCGCCTTGAGGCTGAGGTTTATTTGACATTATTTAAGAAATCCGCCGATAATGTCATCATTTACGCAAGCTCAGTGGAGTTATTCACCCAACGGCGGACAACTCACGTTTCAAAATTAAATTCCATCCAAGCGCTGATTGAATTTTCTTTTTGTAAAAACTCCGTCCGTAATTTGGTTCAGCTTTATTTTATTCAATTTTAAGGGGAAGGGTGAATGCAATTATTATATTTCCTTCCCCTTCTTCAAATACACAATGTAAGGATATCTATACACTCACCGGCAAAAAAACTCGCCCACCTAAAATTTTGCTGAAGTTCGTTGTCCAAAAACTTTCGTAATTTGCCATCGATTTCAATTTTTTCTACGCCAAATTGTAGATAGATTCTTTGGTATTAAAGCAAACTCCAAATAAATGTTCCAAAAATCTGGATAGCTTATTTATACAGGGTGAACAAAAACCATGTGTTTGTAGTCCAATTTCTTAACACTCTGTGCAACAGTTCGGGAAATTTGTAGACTTCACGCTCAGTTAAGTAATTACAAAGATCATCCTTTTCGCCATCTTTCAGTTTTTATTTCACCTTGTTATCTTGATTTCTTTTGAAGATACACCTATTCAAATAAAAGTCTGGAATTTTATAAACACGCCAAGTTCGATTAAGGAAGCTGTAGTTCCCTATGCTCCATTTGTGGGAGATGACATAATTCTAATGAAAGACAATGCAAGACCGCATGTAGCAAATATTGTTAACCAATATTTGGACGAGGTTGATATCCAACTATTAGAATTGCCTGCAAGTAGCACGGATCTAAATCCGATTGATAGTATTCAAAGAAACATTCGTGTACAGCTATTTCTGCTAGAGGTGGGCATACAAAATATTAAAGAATGCCAATTATGTTTTTTCAAATAACTGTTGAATATTAAAACATAACACATTAAATTTTTACCCTAAAACTATTCCAGGCTTTTATTTGAAAACGCGTATCTTCAACATAAATCAAGATGTCAAGGTGAAATTAAAACTGAAAGATGGCGAAAATGATTGTCTTGGTGATAACCTAAGCATAATCTCTACAAATTTCTCGTACTGTTTAACAGGTTCTTAAGAAATTGGACTACAAAAACATGTTTTTTTTCCACCCTGTATAAATAAGCATTCAACATTTTTCAAAAACTTTTCTGAGGTTTGTTTTAATACCAAAGAATGTATCTACAATTTGGCGTAGAAATAATTGAAATCGATAAAACATTACGGAAAGCTCTTGGACAATAAAATTTCAAGTGGCCGAGTTTTTTGCCGGTAAGTGTATAAATGTGTTTGTCCACGACTATTTGATAATTTCAACATTTTACTTGTGCTTCTTCAACTATAATGACATACATTATTCAACAGTGAATAATAGGTGTGGATAATGAAAAGGACACATGACTAATAATTATATTGAAGATTTTTCATACAAACGACACAATATAATAAATAAAAATTTTCACGGCGATTCGGACTCGAACCCATGCCTAAAATTCCTCGCTTCACCAAGTCAGACCCGTAAACCATCAGGCACGAAAACTTTATATTATAATATATGAAGATGTTGTATATACAGGGTGTCACACGACGAGTTAAAACTATCTGTATAATATGGCAAAATACTTATAGTAAAATCATGAGAATTTCTACGTTTGTGTTTTCGGATACAATCTTTTTAACTAAAATATTTTCAAAGATGGCAGACTTCCGGTTCTACCTGATGTCTACTGCAACTTTGTTATTTTGAATAGAACACCCTGTATATTAATACATTTTTGAAATCTACGTAAAATTTTAGTATAGTTTTGCTGAAAACTTTTTTCGAGAAATGCATATTTTTTGAGTTATTGATTTTTTTGTAAAAAATTTGACCGTTGTAAAATATTTTTTTACGAGGATACCCTTAAATATATGAAAATGGTTTCTGTTCGGTTGGTTTTAGCAAGGTCAGACGTATTTGAATCTATGTTGAAACATTTTTCATTTTATACAGGGTGAGTATAAAATGTGTTCAAAGTTTAACTTCATAAATATCAAATTTCTTTATTTTCTGAAATAGAACCACCCGGTTATTTTCCATTTTAATGCATTCAGGGGTAAAAAATAAGGCAAATTCATGTATACTTTCCTACACCCAAACCTTACCGTTATCCAGATATTGAATCTTTTCTGTAAATTTTGAGAGATGCAGGTGTGATTTAAATTTTTTTTGACCCGTTGATACAAGCACTAAGAAATAAAAAAGATTACCTATATAAATTTGCTTTTAATACATGGTAAATATGGCAAAGTTTTTACAAGAACATATTATGTGCTTTATTTGCAGTAAGATATCCTGCATCTCTAAAAATTGCATTAAAATAGAAAAAAACCGGGTGGTTCTATTTAAAAAAATTGAGAAATTTGATATTCATGAAGTTAAACTTTCTATACATACCCTGTATAAAATGAAACATTTTTCAACATATATTCAAATAGGTCTGACCTTGCTAAAAGCAACCGAACAGAAACCATTTTCATATCTTTAAGGGTATCCTCTTAAAAAAATAATTTGTAAGGGTAGGCAACCGTCAAATTTATAACTCAAAAAATATGCATTTTTCGAAAAAAAGTTTTCGGACAAAAGTATACTAAAATTTTAAGTAGATTTTAAAAATGTATTAATATACAGGATGTTCCGTTTAAAATAACAAAGTTACAGTCGACTTCCGGTAGAACCGGAAGTCTGCCATCTTTGAAAATATTTTAGTTAAAAAGATCGCATCCGAAAACCGAAACATAGAAATTTTCATCATTTTACTTCAAGCATTTTGCCATATACAGATTGTTTTAACTCGTCGTGGGACACCCTGTATAGGAGTAGATCGTTTTATATGCAGTTTTTTTGTCTGATGTGTAAAATGTGTGTCAAAAGCAAAAGTGACGTTTTGAATAATATATAACTAATTGCTAATTGCAAGAATTTCAATAACTATACTGGTGTTTGATTGATATTACTAAAAAATTTAATATGGAAAGTGGAGCAGACAGTGAATTGAATACTTATTAAATATATAATTTGTTCAATAATTTAAAAAGTAATAAGCTTTATAAATGTAATAAACTATAGTATAGTGTTTTAGTTTGAAAAAAAAAGTTATACCTAAACAGGTAATTCATAGTCGTAGACAAAATATAGTATTCTACTCGCTTATAATGGCTATAATTCATTCAGGTGTGAATAATAGCCATCATTATATGCTTGTTGAACAATATACTTTTATAATTCAATTTATTTTCTTAGGTTAGCAAGTCTGACAGCAAATGGAGCTCTGGAGTCGGACGGAATTCTTCAAAAATTAAACTGTTTCCCTCCGTTAGACGAAATTTAGGTATCAAATGTCCGTCGTAGGTATGTAATGTAATGTTTCACCGCGATTGCGCAAGTTAATAGTATTTTCGGCGGAATACTGTATAATTTTAAATCATAGTTCCGTCGGCTGACCTCTAGTCACACTGAAGTAAACACATAGATTTATAAGCAATACTTTATATTGTTTTAAGATCACTTCACTAGTTTAACAGTTCAAGAAAAAACTGTCTAAATCTGGTACCCGACTTGAATTAAATTGTCATTTTTCAGTAAAATTTACTACTTGTCACATCCCCAAAGTATGACCCATAGCGGAATTTTTTTATTAAGGATATTTGACAAAAAGTTATTCTTGGTAAAAGTTGTGCATCCCCTAATATACAGAGTTCGGCAAAAGTCCGGGACCGGACAAATATCGCAGAAAACATAAATTTTTCGGAAAATCTTTTTATACCACAAATTTTACTCAAACTTAAACTATAATTTGAATATATTTTGAAATGTACAGGGTGTTCCAATAAAGTGTGGCGTATCAAAGTTATATTTTTTCTTATGGAACACCCTATATTTTATTGCATTTTCTGATCGCCCCTAAAAAATATAATACTCTTTCATAATGGTTCCCTATACCTAAATACAGGGGGTTCCGAGTTATGCTGACTTCTTTAAAAATGTGAAGATTTCGAAAAAAATTAATAACTCATTGATAAAACAAACTCTAGCAAATTTTCTCTTACATCTAAATAGTTGGACATTCGTTGAATGTATTTCACGATTGAGTACTACATATCTCCTTACAGGGTGTTCTGAATTTTCAGTTTTATTATTAGATCATTCAATGTGCAGTATCAGGCTTATTTTGACACCCTGTATACTAATAATTCATCATATTCAAAAAATGTCCTCTTTCGAATAGTATAAGGGTGTCCTATACCTAGGTATTATACTTTTGGTGAATTTTACAATTTTCTTAAATTTTATGCTAAATCGATTTTAAGACATCTGCAATTCTCTCTTAAATTTCAAACTAATGATCTTGGCATAGTTGTTGTAAGAAACTAAATAGATCACGTTTTGATCCTTCAGAAAATATAGGGTTTTGCTATCCTATTCCGAGTGGTTAAAAAGATAAAGCTAATCTCACAGAAAAATCAGTACCTATCCACTTAGACATTTTATGAAATAACCAAAAACAAAAAGTTTATTACTTTTAGTTCCGTTTTTATTCATGTTGTATTTTAGTGTTCTAAATAATAACAATTAAACCAATCTTCAACATAACACTCGTATTGTGTGAAACTTTTTGTTTTTTGTTATTTCATAAAATGTCTCTAGTGGTTACTGATTTTTCTGTCAGAGGGGCTATTTCTTTTCAACCACCCTGTATAGAATGGCGAAGCCCTATATATTCTGGATGCTTAAAACGTAATCTATTTAGTTTCTTACAACAACTATGCCAAAATCATTAGTTTGAAATTTAGAGAGAATTGCAGATGTTTTAAAATCGATTTAGCATAAAATTTAAGAAAATTGTAAATTGCACGAAAAGTATAATACCCTTATATTATAATACTCTTATATTATTCGAAAGAGGACATTTTTTTTAATATGATGAATCATTAAAATATATGGTGTTCCATTTAAAATAAGCACATTGAATGATCTAATAATTAAACTGAAAATTCTGAACACCCTGTAAAGAGATATTTAGTATTCAATCGTGGAATACATTCAACAAATGTCCAACTATTTAGATATGAGAGAAAATTTGCTAGACTTTGTTATGTCAATGAGTTATTAATTTTTTTCGAAATGTTCACATTTTAAAAAAAGTCAGCATAACTCGGAACCCCCTGTATTTAGGTATAGGGAACCATTATAAAGGAGCCTTTTTTTTAGGGGCAATCAGAAAATGCAATAAAATATAGGGTGTTCCATAAGAAAAAATATAACTTTGATACACCACACTTTATTGGAAGACCCTGTATATTTCAAATTATAGTTAAAATTTGTGGTATAAAAAAATTTCTATTTCCTGTGATATTTGTCCGGTCTCGGACTTTTGCCGAGCTCTGTATGTTCAAATATTACCTAGATGTGACAGTACTTTTTTTCATAACTAAGTACAGTGGAACATGAATAAAGATTCCGCATCGTATTTTATTAAATAGAGCTGTTTTTAAAACATGTTTCAATTACAAAAAATGAACGATCCACTGTAGGTAATTTCACTTTGAATTGAAATTTTATGTAAATGTTCCTAAGTTTTACTGGAAAATGTCATCAAGTCAAATAACAGGTTTACACAGCCCAAAAAAAAAAATTAACCCATAATATCACACAAACAAAAATTGTTGAAAATGTACGTCTAAAGTACAGCAGAATGTAGTTCTTTTCAAAACAAGATGGAAAATAACTTTCTGCAAAAAAGTTTTGTAGCTTAGACTATAGATTCAAACCAAAAACCAGTTATAGTACCTACATTCAATAGCCTTTTTGGTGTGCGTCATCGTTTGGGACGTACTTATATCCAGGTTTTGGGTATGTCGCTTTTTTTCCCTTTTTTGGCATAAAGCTAACTTTAAATTTGATAAATGAAATCATCAGGATCGTATTCAGCCAAATTCGAAAAGGCTAAGAAATTAATAATTACCAGCTTCTTTTTCTAACTGAAAATACTTGAGAACTTTCAAAATGCTGATGTTTTTCTGTGTATATCGGCATATTTTTGTATTATTAAAATAAATATAACAATAAGATTAATATTCACTTTATATAAAATAGTAATTGACCGTAAACAACAAAGAACTGTCAGTGGAACATTAGAAAAAGACACATTGCCGCTACTAAAGGTACATCTGCATCCTATTTTGAATGGTGTTATGTCTCCCGATTGATAGGTCGCGCTTCCGCGTAATCCAAACACCAACTAATCAAATTTTATAAGTCAAATATTAGAGTTAACGTTTGTAATACATTTAGACGGTTCACTATTGTGATATTTTGATTAGGATTAATCTCAGACCTGCCTTTTTTTCCATTTCTTCCAACGTAATGTGTTAGGACATTAACAATCGATAACGCACACTCAAAAGGTTATTACATGAACTCTATTTATTTACATACTTATGACATAAAATATACAAAGCTGTTGGTAATCAATAAATAAAATTCAAAAGTTCACAGTAAATTAATAAATATATTAACACAGTTATGATCATAGAATTTATAACATTCGTCAACAGTATTTAACCAAATATATTCCTTACGTTACCAATACCAAGAGTTTGGGCATTGGGCGAGACTTTTTTTAAAGCACTTAAAAAAATTACAAATTGTCTAAGAACGTTTTATTTCCGCTTTAAATTCAGTTAATGCCGTATGTATCCTAAAATGTAATCTCGATTCTAGAGAGTAGCCAGTATAATTCTTTTTTGCATCCTCTAAAGCTAAAATTGCTTTTTCTCTATTACCATTACTCCATTCGACAAGAGCCAGTTCGACAATGGCATAAGGAATTATATAATGATCTTCAACTAATGTTTTATTCATTGAAATAACATTTTCAAAACAGTTAAGGGCTAACAACGGGCTTCCCATATGCCTGAGACAAGCTCCCTGTAATAGTAAAGCTAACGCTTTGTTATCATTATCGTATTTCGTTCGATTATCACTTAGCTCTAGATTTTCAAGTGACTTTTCTATTAATCTAAGTATTTTACTAGCTATGGAAAAATTCTTCAATATCTTAAATAAATTCCATAAAAACATTAACTCTATTACTGGTAGCATTAAATTACCATTTTGAAAAAAATATCGTTCTGCTTTTTTTAAGGCGAATTTTTCCATAGGTAGTGATTTTCCAGCAATCCTTTGTTTATATTTGGGCACATCTTTCATAAGACTATTAATTTCTTCTAATTCTATAGATGTTAAATTGTCTTTCAGCATTAATAAAATGGCTGCTTTTTGGTAACTATACATAGTACGGGACCACTTACTGTGAATAACTAGCTCAGAAGAATATTGGAGAGCTTCCCTCCACTCCAAGCGTAAGCAATGGACCCAAACAAGTTCCCAAAAGCATATATGATGGAACTGAGGCCACAAATTTTGAGATTTCCAAGACTTCACGTACCAGTCCCTACTACTTTCAATATTTCCTTTCAGTAACTCCAATCTTCCTTTGAAAAACAGAAACCACACACTTTTAGGATATTTTTCAAGTCTTTTATCAATTATTTCTGTACATTGTTTCATATCGCCTTCTCGATGACTCAAAACGTGTAACGCTAACAAATTGTAACCCAATATGGCCATAATGCAAAGTACTTGCCTGATACCATTAGTTTCACATCCTAAGGCTAATTCTTGTAGTCCTTTTTGTTTGTTTCCGGAGAATCCAATAAATTCGAGAAGTTTAATCACTCTGCCCGGTAACATCGATATCATTAAATTAAAAACACCAATGCCCACTCTTACTCCGCCTTCGAAATGTTCTTTCGTTGGATCTTTTTCCCAATTTCTTTTCAACAGGATTTGATAACACTCTTTGTAGGAATTAAAACACGATCTTATTTTTATTCCCGCTTTAATAAAACTCGTCAGAGTTTCATCCTCTATAAAAGTTAACATAGATTTAAGTAACAAACTCTCAGCGTGGCAAAGTTCAGCATGAGCTTCTATAGACGTGAAGAGTTCGAAATTTCCCCTTTTCACCATTTTCCCAAGAGATTCTCCAAAAGTGTTCTTTTTTCTGTAGCGGTTGCATACGTTTACGGTTTGTTTCAAAGCTTTAGAGGCTTCTTTAATAGCATCTTGTTCGAAAGTCAACATAGCCTCCATGTATAAAAACAATGAGTGACCTAAAGAGTGATACATACTTATATTGGAGTAAGGTGTCATAAGACTTTTAGCTTCTACAAACTGGTTATTAAAGAAAAAATCCATTCCCCTTCGAGCCTCTTCGAGTGCTTGATAAAGAGACATTTTGTCTGTAACTGGCAAATCTTCAGCATCTTGGAAATCTTCTTGATCATCACTGTCAGAGTTATATTCGTATATTTTTGTAGCACTCATTGTTACGATACAATAAATCACGTATTTTAAATTGCCGACACACACTGCTTCCTACACATAGCTAAACCATGTGACTGGCGCTTGTATACTAATAAAGAGAAACAAGAAAACATGTATTCAGTATTTTTAGAACGCAGACGACGCAGACCATGCCCCCTCTTTTATCACTTATGCGAACGTAACAAAACAACCGTATCAGAATCAATATATATTATGATAGAATTTAGAATTGGAATTGAGTTATGAGTTGTATTATCATCCATATCATCGTTATTACTGAATGAGACAGCAAGCGACACAAAGTTATTTACTAAAAGTAAATATAATCAATGCCAAGAATCAGCTTATCACTACATATACTGCGGGTATTAAATTACCTGTGTTTTAAATATTCTGTATATTTCGCACTCAGTGAATATAGGGTCAATGAATTCCAATTATACGATACTTTCATTTCACTGCTTTCTCTATCGTTGCATCTTGATTTACTTTCACTAATAATATATTATAATTGTATGAGTGGAGATTGATTCATTGTTACTTGCAGTAAAATAATTGGCGTAGGTAATAGTTGTCATTAACAGAATCTTGAAATAATTGCTAATCAGAGTTTAGATATTCAAGATTTTCAAAGTAAAAAGTGAGCAATATTGACGGTGAATTTAATATCTGTAGCTGTATAGGTACAGTCTCTGCCATAGGTCTCCGGGAACTGAAGTTGAAGTCTGGTTAAAGTATTCGAATGAAATGTTGTAGAGAATATAATCGATTAAGATTGACTCGATGTATTATAGGTAGGTATATTATATTCTTATATCATGATAACTTGTATTAAAAAATATTCAATAAAACTGATATCAAAAACTCATTAATTTAATGTTCTTTACCAGGTAAAGTAAGAATGAAGCGCTGTAGACCATGATAAAAAAATACATTTATCTACTACCGTATGTAAAGTACGTAAGTACTTTAGACACACTTTCGAGTGCGTAAAACTTTACTTTACGCACTAGTGCGCACTAGAATTCGGTAAAGTAACCTAATAATTATTAGTAATATAGTAGTTTACCTAACTAGTGCGGAAAGTGATACTTTTCCTCACGCTATAATATTGCAGATGGCCGAACGACGCTTTAGCGAGTTCGGCCAGCAATCGCGCGCGGAAAATTCACTTTACGCGCGTGTTAGGTATACTATTTTTTCTACTAGCATGCGGAAAAAAACCCAAAAGTTAACATGAAGAAACATTTATTATTAAATACATATCAACAAATTAATTATTATTATTTGACATTCATTTGATGAGGCTTATACCAGGGCCATTAAAAAATGATTGAAAAATATTCACACATTTCTTTGTGAATTGAATTTGACATTCAAAATTTAAATTGAGATCTTCCGACTATACCTAGGGTAAGCAATTGTATTTATATTTAAGTATTGAATATTTTTAGGAAGCTATGATGTTATTTCGATTATTATAATTAAAATATAGAAGTTTAATAGTAAGTGCAGAAAGAAAATTACTATTAAACTTCTGTATTTTGATAAAATTTTCGCTAGTAGAAAAACTATTGTATGTAATTCGTGTGTGAAGGCCTTTTTCGACTCACGTGATTGTCGTATATTCACATTCGTCAAAAAAGCTACATTATAGGTACACACTTGTTACATAAATAACTATTATGTACTGCACCTACCCACTTTGTTTCCTATACCCCTTTTATATTTACATATAATGGGATTGAAATATTTATGTAGGGATGTGTATTAACAACTATTAATGCATGATTTACCTACATTATTCAACGATTTCTCTGTAGGCAACCCAACGCACATCTTTTACATTATATTTATATTGACAATTACCTGTGGTGTAGGCAACCAAACATACATTTCAGTGTCATTATTCATTCTTGACAATGACAAAAAATGAATATTTTCATTTTTTAAATATTGAGAAAAACGAATAGAACTTATACGGTCGAAGGAAAAGGTTTGTAACTAACACGAGTATTAAAAGGGAAATTAAGAATCTCGAACGTTAACGCCCTCTGCTCGTGCGTTGAATTATCTCGATTGTTAATGGCCCTCATTAATACACTTGTGGGTTGAAAAAACTATTAATATTGTTTGTAATAAACAGTTCAGTCCGAAAGTTGGTAAAATCTTGTGTTTAAAACTAAGTACCTATGTGGCGTCATAGTACAAAAAAGTACAAATTTTTCACTCAACGAGAGAAACTCACCCTTTGGCACTTTCATATCGATGTTATAAAGTGAAGCCGCTGTCGCAAGTGTGACGATAGAAGATAAGCAAGTGCGTCCTATTCACGAGGGTCGTAGATTTTATAAATTGTTGATTTATAGATTGAGTGTTTGTTACGGGGGACGGAAAAAACGTACCTTGTTAGAAAACAAGCTTTTTTCAAATCATTGGTAAGTAGCCACCGAGTATTAACTACAACACTAGAAGTTTAACTAGTACCTACTGAATTGTTTACAAAATATTTGACTGAAATAGAACAAGAAGTATCAGGAATAAGCATTTAATAAACATAATAATAAATCAATAGACAATGTTAAGGTCGCGGTCCATATGTTTTATTGGAAAATAAATACGAACTTTTTGGAAAAATTTTAATGGGGACATTTTTAAACATTTTTAGCAGATTTCGCCCAATGCCATCTCAGCCAGCCATTTTATTAAAATTGCCCATAATAGTATATTATGCAATGAGCACAAAATGATGCCCATTTTGCACCAGCAAAGAATACACCATACCAGTATGAACTTTGCAGCACGAGCCGAGGGCGAGTGCTGCAATTCATACGAGTGCAAAATGGCCATTTTGTTGCGAATGTCCACGTGACGTCACAAACTACTTTGACATCAGCCTGGTGGTAAAACAATAAACAAAGCGTTCCGAACACGTGGTACTTAATAGTGAGGTTATGCTGATTTATAATGATAGATCGTGTTTGAATTTAGTTGGTTTTGCTACAGTGTACTTTTAAAGATATTTTAATTGCTGAGCTTGCATATTTAATAATATACAGTGATGGGCAAATGTGTGGAACCAAGTAAATATCTCTGGAATTATTAAAATTTGGAAGGTGGATACTACAGTAGATTGCCTATTTGTTTTCATATTTTTCAACAATTTAGAACTTCCGGTTTTACCGGAAGTAATGTCGATTTTAAAAATTGCAATGGAACACCCTGTATATTATTTTAGTTTCTGATGAAACATTTTATTACGAATACAAAAATATCGGGTTCGATTTTTTTTGGAACGAAGTTCCCTATCGCGCGTTGTGAAAGCAGGCTAGATAAAATTCTTACGAAAAGTTTTGTCACGACACTTTTTGATATAGGAAGCTATTGTAAGCTGTGCGGCGGCGCATGTTCCTCTGTCTGTATCTTTCTCTCTTATAGAAAGCAATCCAGATATTTTTTTCATTTCTATTTCGCATTGAACAGTGTGGTGTCGCGACGATTATTTTTGTTGACTGTATTCAGGTTTTTTGTAAATAATAAATAATAAAAAATAATAATAATAATGAATGAATTTTGATAAATTCAAAAACAAATCATATTTTAATATTACAATTTCAGAACGTATGTATGTATTTAGCAAGCCGTGCGTGTTCTAACCTATACGCTGTTGTGTTTACGAAGTCGAGAGAGTATATATATATATATATATACATCCTGGTATCTATTGTGCGTCCGTACAAGGAAATGTATTTGTGCGTCCTCTCGAAAGACAATGTTTTTGAATATTTTGGTTGTGTATATTTAATCTTTTGGGCATCTAGAGCAGCACTGTCGGTTTAAATTAGTCTATATATATATAAAAAAATTATGCATTTTTGACATTCCAAAGTACTTCTAGCCCCTCCCAGCCGTAAGTATTTGAACTTCCAACATATACGTTTTTGTCTGATTTGCATTTAATCATACATCCATGCAAGGTTGCCAATTTTTTAACAAAAGTATACACGATTCATTTCATTGAACCCCCTTCTGCGTCCGTTCAGATAATATAATTTTAAAACTATTATATAGATTATGTCCATATACATAGCGTATAAAAGTATGTAGTGATCTACCTTAAAATGTAGTTGATTAATGAGTATAAATTATCCAATTTTTGGTTAATTTAATCAATAACAGGCAATTCATTGATTATAAAAATAATAATATATAATAGGATCAGATAGAAAGCCGCTACGAAAAAAAAATCTGAAGCTTTTCCATTATTATAATCCAACAAACATTTTGATCTCTTTCCACATACAACTCTCAAACAAACAAAAATTATTGAAGATTCCAACAAGAATTATAATACTTTTAGTTTCAAAATGGAATAAAAACATCGAATTTCATTATCGAATGTTTCCTGAGTATACAAGGTGGGAAATTGTGAACAGTATGTTATTTAAAAATTAGGGAAATAATATATCTTGATAAAGTGGTAAAACTCACTATTGCTACGAAACTATGAGACGCTAAGGTGAACAATATCGGCCAAAACTGGACAGTTTTTCCACTGTTATTTAGTATATAGGGCGAAACAGAGATTTCGGGTTTCATAGCTACAAAAAATAATTTACAACAATAAGTCAACTTTCGAAAAATCAAATAGTTGGCTTATTATGAACCACCTAAAAATAATGGTATAGTTGAAATAATACCATTCTTGGTGTGCGTCATCGATTGTTAATCTCCTTCTATCACATTACGTAGGAAGAAATGGAAAAAAAGGCAGGTCCGTGATTAATCCTAATGAAAATATCACAGTAATCAACCATTTGAATGTTTTACAAACGTTAACCCTAATCTTTGACTTACAAAAATTTGATTAGTTGATGTCTAGATTACGCGCCATTGCAACCTATAAATCGCGAGGTTAAAATACTATGAAGGCGTAACTTTCGTAGCGGCAATGTGTCTTACGTCTTTTTCTACTGTCACACTGACAGTTCTTGTCAGGTGTGTACTTTGTTGCTTACGGTCAATTATTATTTATGAGAAGTGAATATTAATCTTATTGTTATAATTATATAAATAATACAAAAATATGCCTAGATACACGAAAAACATCAGCATTTTGGAAGTTCTGAAGTATTTTCAGTTAGAAAAAGAAGCTGGTACTTATTGATTTCATAACCTTTTCGAATTTGGCTAAATACGATCCTGATGATTTTATTTATCAAATTTAAGGTTAGCTATATGTCAAAATAGCAAATAAAATAAACGACATGCCGAAAACCCGGATATACGTCACAATCGATGACGCACACCAAGAAGGGTATTATTTTAACTATATCCAATATAAAGCTATTCAATGGTAATGAATGAATGAATGAAAATAGCTTGTCATTTCAAATTGAAAGTTTAAATAAGCTGTTATTGAAGGAATTTTGTAGTAGTTTAACCTTCTATGGACAGGAAGAAACATCTTTTTGAAAATGGTAGTAGATGTTTTACAAGAGGATTTCAGTGATAATTTTTTACTGGATATAGTAACCAATCAAATTACTTAATTTCAAGTCATGTGTTAAATTTCATCCAATCACCGCTGTATTACAGCGATAATACCCTACATGTGGTGTTTTCAGTTTGGTGTTTATGTTTTATTAAAAATTAATTAAACGTCAAACTGACAACTGGATTAAAAATGTCGGAAAGATTTGGTATTGCATCTAACGATTCAATTAATTTACCAATTGTACTTTTCACAACTGTAGTTTTATATAAAAATGAATAATTTTTGATTAAAACTAATAAAGTTTGTATTGAAAAGTATTGAGCGTCAGATTGACAATCAATTTTTTGATATCTACAAAGTAAAAAATTATCTTATCGAATACTCCTCGGGTCTTGATAAATACTCAAAATTTTGTCGTAGAGAATCCTTCAAGCGTGTTGCTCAAAGATAATAGCCCTCGGCCTGCGGCCTTGGGCTATTATCAAGCAACACGCTTTCAGCATTCTCTATGACAAAATTATCTCGGTATTATCAAGACCCTAGGGGTATTACTACTGAAAATCAGTTCGATTAACAAATGGTGAGCAATATGTAATTGCGTTGTCTTGAGTTACCGAAAGGCAAAAGATCTATTGATATATATATATAAACATATGGCTCCAATTCGCTTGATAATGCTAATTATAATTCAAAAAGGTTGCATGCAAAAGGTTACGCCTAGAGTAGCAAAAAAACAAGTGAGGGATTGTAAATTCATATGATTGTTTAGTAATTAATACTACATAGTCAATGAAATAAACTTCTGCAAAATGCTACTGATTACATCAATAACTAGAAGGTAACTAATAAACTTGTTAGTTTGTATACGTCCGCTCGAAAAAACAATGTTGTTTTTAGCATATGTGTGAAGCTGTGGGAAAATAACTACTTCCAAGGAAAATGCATGTTTGTTAATGCTATAAGTTGCACCGTCAACAAAACATGTCTACGAAAGATAATCAGTTTTTATCTCCGCTAACAGATACTTTTTTGAAGCTCTTACGTTCGTCGTTTTAAGTTACTGTCAAATGTTTGAAGATATAGTTTGTTCAACCATCCTTTGCCGTTATGTCATAATCGGTGACGTATTCTGCTGTTTTACGTATATTTGTTGAATGTTATTTTACACTTAACCTCAAAATTATAATCAATGGCATATTTTAAGAATTGTTTTCAAAATATGACAAATGAATTGTCAAAAGTAACAGATAAAATTTATGTCGACCTTAGATAAGAAATACGTTAATGACGTCATAATTCCGTCTCATCCATTTCATGAATAAGAGAGCAAGCTGGACAATGTATGACGTAACGGCAAAGGATGGCTGAACAAACTATACAACCTGTAAAATTAAAAAAAATGAATAATACAAAAAGAACCAACTTGAAAATGCTATAATACTTGGTGTCTAATTTGAACGATTGCTGCCATAAGTTCACTGGCCACCATGGAGCTAGTATTGAGAGGAGTCGCTACGCCTATCATAAAAGTGGTATCGGTTTCGCCATTTTACTTCCACTTCTCTGTCAACTTGACATTAGTATTGTTTTGTGGATGTGAATTGGGTATTTTTGGATTTTCTTTTTGTTAGTGTCGTTTTTTTCTATTTTAATAATTGAACAATAATGGTATCTTGTGCTTCACGAAGTTGTACAAGTAGAGACAGTGTAAATACGAAAAAATCATCAGGAACAACATATTATAGGTTAGTAAACAATCGAAAGGACTGTACTGGAATATATTTCTTTGTGCTCCAATAAGTTTTATTCAACTTCATATTATATTTAATGTTTGTAGATTTCTTAGAACTCCATCAATAAAAGATATGTTGTTGATATTTGTAAAAAGAGGTTCTTGGCAGCCAACAAAATACCTACAGTGTTTCTATATTATCAATTTCACTAGTGAATATATGTTTATTGATTGAAAATTTAAATTGTCCGGCTCTGCCGACGACGCCATATTGCTCACATCACAATGTCACTCATGTGATACCACTTTCCTATTATAAGATAGTCGACTGTGTCATCTCCTCTTAATAGTAGCTCCATG
>CAJUYH010000782.1:46726-57654 GCA_910591685.1 Galerucella tenella
ATTCTTAAAATCCTTTTTAACTATGACCGACTGACTAATACTGACCGTCTGTACCGAGAGCTTGGGATCGCTAAATTAAATGTAATATTACAATTTGAACAGTGTAAACGAATTTTTAAAATAATCAACCAAAAACAAAAATGCAATACAAATATTATGTTTACCAGTGGGATCCACAGTTACTCAAATCGCAGTCACAATGACATATATAACATAACTCCAAGAACAAATATAGAATTGAATAATCCAATTGTGAAAGCTTCAAAAATATACCATAAACTTCCAGAGAATATAAAAACATCCAGAAATCTTTGTCAATTTGTCAGAAGACTTAAACTACATTTTGGGATAAATTAGATTTAAGTTCACACTGTTTAGTTTTTAAGATACAGGTTATTCTCGAGGCCAGAGCTGTCAGCACAGATTAGAGAATTTTTTGTAAACAACATTGTATTTATTGAATTGTTATAAATAAAGATTTTTCAAAAAAAAAACAATTTCACACAAATTAAAAGAAAGAAATCTTTCTCTAAAAGTTGTTGCATCCATCCCTCCAAAGTGATTTTCCCTCTGATATCATCTCCTTGATCCCAAAGTTTAGTCTCCAAGATTTCCAGGTCATCTTCATCTTCTTAAAAATCCATATTTTATTGAAATAGGAATTTATCTCGCAAATTTTCCAAGCACTTCAGTTGATTGTCATGTTGACATAACTTTAATTAATAATTATATATCTTAAGCCCCACATTATCTGTGGATTAGATTTAACTGTTAATTATAGCGTTAACTTGAGGATTAATGTCATGGTGCAAGGAACATTTTAGTTTAATTGGTAATTAAAACTTAACCAAAACTTTACTAAGACCGGTGCAAATGGCTGTAATTATTTATTTTTAGTCCGTAATTCCACTGAATAATAATCAACAAGGCTTTTTTCTTTAATGTGATGTAGATTCTGGTGTAGATACTATCTATTAAGGTGCGAATTCACCAATAAAGCGAACACGAGCAAACATTCGTGTATGTTTGCTCGTGTTCGGTCGTGTTTGTTTGACATATTGATATCTCGTCCACACCTGAGCGAATAATGCGAATATGTTCAAGTTCGGAGTTGATCCATCAACTTTGTGCGAGCGCGGTAAATATGGCTGACCATGAAAAATTTTTGTTAGCTAGTGCTGCTTTCGTTGTATTGAATTTATTGAAAAATAAAAAAGGTAAAGAAAGAAACGATTTTGGCAAGCAACTGTATTTAAAAACCGACATATTTATATTGGCAGTAGTCTATTGCGAGATTTAACAGTATAACAGGATTACGAAATGTTATAATTTAAAATGTAAATATTAAAACTATACTTGGTACGGCCAAGTTCATAACCCAACCCTATAATAATAATTGATTTTAAAATGCAAATAACAATTTTCCACGTGTTGGCCCGTCAAAGTTTAATGCAGCAAAGCGTAAGCGATCGAAGTGGGAGCTCTTTCGAAGATTAAAATCCCGTCCACACTGAACGATAACGAAGAAGTATTTTCTTTGATTTACCGCCTTCCTTTCGATCTTTTTTGAACACGAACAAGCAAACGTTCGCTCGCTCGCTAGCCCGCACTCACTAGAAGATTATTGATGCAGAATGCTCGCTCGCTCTTGTTCGCTCGTGCTCGATTTTTTGGTGAATACGCACCTTTAGAGAGCACGTCATGTCGGTGTACGAATATGAGGTTTCCTTGCAAAAATTGGGAAATGCAGAATAAAACGTAAATTGTACAAGGTCTGGTCAACATATATTATATTTGAATAATTGTTATTAAAATTAGATAACGGAGGGAATTTCAGTTGTAGATATATGTAGATATTATGTAACATGCTTTTCTAACATTAGCATTACACTTGCTTAGCCTTTGCTGGTAATGTCCATCTATCCCAAGCGTGTGTGAGCGCAAATGGGATTGGGATCACGGGGACCACCAGTGATATAGAAATTTATGAACAGTGTGACTAGTATTCAAAAGTGTATCCTTCTGCAGATCGATGTATGTGTTTTTATGGAGACCTAGTTTGATAAGGCTCTGAGGCTGCCTTGTAGAGTTTTGGGAATTAATCCCGTAGATGAAACCAGGATGAAACGATGACCGGCACCACCTCGACTTTCTCTGCATGCCACATCCTACATCTGTCCTACCTCAATTGCAAAGGTATATTTTAGTTTATTAGAAGATTTATTGGAAGCTCTGCAGCACTTGTGTAGGTACTATAGCCGACACTGACTTGGCCATCACAATCTTTCAAAAACACGACAATCGGTATGTAAATACCATGACGATACTAAAGAATATTAAATAAATACGTATATAAACATTTGATTTCGATTTACTGTGGGGTGGCTTAGTGAATAGAGCACTGGACATCCCCATTTAATATTGGGTTAAACTGCGCATGTTCAAAATTTTTAACGAGAATTTTTTCCGAGAGAGGGAAGGAAAAATAACGATTCCATTCATCCTTAACCTTTTTGAAAAAATCCATTCCATTCAACCTTCCCCTTATTGAAAAAATATTCATTTGGATTTTGAACGTACAGTTAAGGCGCCGCGAGTGTCTTTTAGCATCTTTAAAAATGGGACGAGTAATAAAAGATATAAAATATACTGTAGGCAATGTCATTTGATATCAGGGCCCACATCAGGACCTCTATAAAACTAAAATTAATTTAAAACTAAAACTAA
This sequence comes from Galerucella tenella, assembly GCA_910591685.1. Lineage (NCBI taxonomy): Eukaryota > Metazoa > Arthropoda > Insecta > Coleoptera > Chrysomelidae > Galerucella > Galerucella tenella. The sequence continues at coordinate 49,454 of CAJUYH010000782.1, forward strand.
TAAGAAGTTAAAACCTTGTAATGTGATCTAGACGCTCATGCAAAAAACTAGGAAATGAGGATTTGAATTAAAACTAAGAAAGATAGCGAACTTTCAACTAAGAAATTAATTTCTACCATGAATTCGACAAAACGCATTGTGTCAAACCCTGAGCTACTGGTGATTTGTGTTGAGTTATTGTTTACATGAGCTTCTAGAATATTACATGTTTGAAAATATTTTATAGTTTACATTAATATTTTCCATAAACAAGTTGGTTTAATATTTAGCTTCAGCTTCAGACAGTTCGATTATAATTGGAAGTTTTGACAAATGATTGAAAAGACAGCATTGGTTTATTAATTTCTCAATTCATTTTGCATGAAGAGCTGAAAATTCTTAGTTTAAATTTAATCTTAATCTTAAGTTGATGCTGCATGAATCCACCATTATATTTCTCTATGAATCCACCTTTAGTTTCCACAAACCGTTACATCATAAAAGTTAACCGTGACGTCACAGTATTGTTAACCAGTGCCAACGATTATACACTCTACCAGTGCAAGGTTAAGCTCAAAGAAAAATGGCTTTTTTAACTCATGAATACATAACATAACCTCATATTTTATTAATCATGTTTTGGGTTGAAGTATTTTATGTTTGAATGTGTAATCTTGATATCCAGTAAATTTTATAGTTTTTATTTTTGAACTACCTACTTTCAAACATTATTTCACTTCACAGCACACACCACTTAATATTGCGTTTTGATAGTAGTCATGTTATCCATATCCAAAAATACTTCTGAATCTAAACTCATAAAAGACTATTTGACGGAATTAAATTGTTGTAATAGGTGTATTTTAAAATATTTAGGATATAGACAATTTGAAACTGGATGGAACGCGTTTTTATTCCCCGAAACAGAGGTAAGTAGTAAATGGGGTAAAATATTTGAACATTACATGTTTACTTTCAATTTGTTTTATTGTTGATGACTTTTACGTATTTACAAGAAAAGCCTTCATTAAGAATATTCATCACTATCATTTTGTGAGAACTTTGAAACTTATTTACATATTAACCTCAGCAGTGGCCAGATCAGCAAAGTGATGAGATTACTCACTGGTCCCTGTTCTCTAAGGAAGCATATGTATAAAATTGGCATATATAGGACTAGACTATCCAAGGGAAGATTTCTCCAAGAAGGACCTAGTGAAGAGTCTGTTGAGCCTGATAAGAGCTACTGGCCTATTCACGTAAACAGCACAAAAAAGCCTAAAGGCTAGGAGCTGAGGTCTCTAAGCCTCTGACTGTTGGTGCCGTACTAATCAATCAATCAACTTATATGTAAAAAACTGATTTTCAGTTATATGTAGGTGTTTCTTAATGGAGTTCTTAACATAATCTTTATCTCAAATTTTAGGACATATTTAGTGACAACATTTCAAATGAACAGGAGCCCAAAAGAGTGAAGCCAAATCCTTGCAGATCATGCTTAGACATTTTGAATGATTCAACAATGCAATCTTGTGTTCATCAGCTCACACAAGAATTTGAAGAGTATAACATAAAAGAATTTACAACATCTGTAACATTTCCAATATCTATGGCAGTTCGAGAACGAAGTATGCTCATTTGTTTAAAAGACAAGTTTCCAGATGTATACAACAATGTAGAATTTTCAAGTAAGTAATAATCTCATATACAGGGTAGCAGAGGAAAACAAAACATAGGCATTATTAGGAACTGTGTTGACATTTAAAAAAATGCAGAATGTTATTGATTTTTGAACAAATGGGACCCTTTTTTTGGTATCTTTAAAATTTCCACTTGCACTACCTAGCGGAGGTAAGCATCACCTCGAAATATTTAAATGGCACTAAGGGTAGAGTAAGGTTTCATTTTAAAGACCTTTCAACTCTTTTCACAACGGTCTTTAAATTTTAATTATACTTAACAATATAAAATTTACTTAGGTATATTGTGTACTTGTGCAGATTTTAATAAGTGTTTTTAAACTTGAAATTTTTTTCATCTTTGTCAAAATATTGAAAATGTCACATGGGTGCTTGAGTACACCAATGGTTTAAGTGTTGATTTTCTCCAGTAAAAACACAAATACTTTTTTCTGAACATGTATAAAATAGTTTGATTAAGGTGTCTTAGGACATTTGTTGTTTTAGGTATAGAAAGTACTAAGTCCATTTTTAAAATAGCAATGAGCAATATTCTGGCAGAAAAGTTGCATAAAACATCAAAGAAAGATGCCAATTTCCTTGTTATTATCTATATTCAATATGAGGATGAAGAAAAGGTATGTAACAAACGTAAGCTTTGATACTTTTTTCCGATTTAATTACTTTTAAAACATTTTATTATATATTTTAACATAGATCTTTGATTTTTAATTTAATATCAGTTTCCTATAAAAAAATTGTCATTTTAGTAAAGCCAAGAATATCAAAAGTTGTTATCTTATAGGATATAAAATTTCTTACAATTTTGATGCTCACAATTTTTTTGTACAATTAAATCTAAAAAAGTTATGAACAAAAAACTGTTGCATTTCACGAGCCCCAAGCTATGCTTGTAAGCTGCAATGCAAGCTCGAGCGGAATCTTCTCACAAATGTAGGAAAGTGAAAGTAGTCTATACTACATATACTTTCGTTTAAAAAAGTAAAATCTCCGGTGAAAATCTTTTCCATTTCACAACTTCCCCGGACTAATAGCTTTGCCGGTTTAATTTAGATTCAAGGGCTAATCAGACCTGGAAGTGGCCTAGTCATAATTTGTTTGATTACCCGGCAGATTTAAATCGTTTTCGTCTCGTGTAACGATAGTAGTTTTTCGTTGTTTTGATAACCTTACCGGTTACGTTTTTTTCCCTGTTTTTTTGCTTCTAGGGAAGTATTCATAAAATAGACCACAGAGTAGTAATAGACTAAAGGTGTGAGTTCCTGATTTCACTGCTATTTACCATAACTCATTGATTATAAAACCGTTATTTGATTCAGTCGTGTTAAAAATTTGGTAAAGAATTAGATGAAATAATTCAACAAGACCCCTGGAATTTTCCGTATCCTTCATGTGAGGACATTAAGGGTGAAGGGGCCGTGGAGCAAACCACGTTAAAAATCTGGCGCCCGAGATTTGAACTGAATTTTATATCAAGGATGTCCATAGTGACGTGTTCGTGTGGAAGGAGCCACTTATAGTAGGTAAACGCGTTACATCACCTCGGGCCTCTTAACAAAGCCTGGGCCACAATTATGTACTTCACCGCTAGGGAATACGGAGGCATTGACAAAGATATTAAGATATTGGGCTAAGGGGGCTAAGTTTTAACCCAAGCCATTATGATTTTTATTTATTTCTTTAAAATTAAATTTTAATTCGTTTGAAGACTAAAATTGCAAAAATAATTAGTGTTTTAAAAATATATTTTTATTAATATTTATTATTTCTCAAGAGAGCTCTATAGGCCAGACGATAGGGGGTAACAACTACAAGTAATTAGCAATACGGCTGATTTTTTTTTCATAAGTACCCCAAAGTATGTAGATTACTATAAAAAAAATATTACCAGTCTATCGATTTCCCAATTTCTCATTTTTAGCAAAATTACTCATATATAGGTAATATAAATATTATATTCTAATCAAAAACCAAGTATCTCAATAAAAAATTTATTATATAATAAGGAGGCATTGAAACAATTTTTCGAAGGATGGAAACTATTATTTAGGAGGTCTGTTCCATAAATAAAATTTACGGTTAATTCATTTTTCCTAATTACGAAATACGACACTTATCATTATCTTGTAAATTGCAGGAATCTTGAATTTACAAGAAAATATATATATTAAGTACTGTATCTTTAATAAAACTAGAGTAATTTCAATGGGGTTTGCGTAGAAATGTTGGGGAAACTTCTAAGATCAAGCATATATAATAACAAAATTAATAAATTTACACACATTTTTGGATTCAATGATTTTTGTTTAATAAGCGAAAAATAGCAGTTTTTATAGATTCGGGTAGGAATCTTCTTTATTTTTTTAAAATAAAATTTGATACTCCTGTAATTTAAAGATTAATATTCAATGAACAAAATGTATATATTGAAAAGCTATTAAAAATGATTAATATATAATTTTAGGATATAATTTTTTGCATACCTTTTTCCAATAAAAATATGCAAAAATTAATGTATTACCTTTTATTTATTATTTACAACCTTAACTCTCACCAAAGATTGAAAAAAAAAATTCTGATTGAATATTTAAATTTTTTTCTGCGATTCAGAAAGTAGGTCTTTCGTCGCACGGATGCGGAACACATACTTAGTTCACCGAATTTTTTCCGGACAGACCATTGATCGGACCAAAAAAACGCAGATGACCTTTTTTATTGCAAAACACTTCCCCTACGCGGTGGTATTTTCTATGTATCTCTACATTCCTCCCAACGCGAAATATTGAAGAGTTTCAAAAAAAATTCATTTTTTTTACAATTTGAGAAATCGATAGACTGGTAATTTTTTTTTATATTAATATACATACTTAAAGGTACTTTTAAAAAAAATCAGCCGTATTGCTAATTACTTGTTCTTTTGGTCTAAAATTACCAATACCGACTGGCCTACTACTCCAATTTAAAATAATGAATATTATTTTATTTCAGGAAATTGCGAATATACCTAAACTTGATATAAAGAAATTAAATCGCAACACCATAACCGAAGCCTTAGCTAATAGTAAAGAAGACTTATTTAAAAAACATTTTCCAGTACCGCCTTGTGTTCAAGACAAAAGAATTTCGTTCACTGTAACTTACAGCTCGTCTACGTTGTTTTTGGGAGGGAGATATTTGAAATTTTCAAGGGAAATGGGACAATCACCTTTTATTGTCAACGATAAAGCTATTACTGAAACAAGCGTACAAGATATTTTGTTTGATAGTATTTATAAAATTTTGGAGTAAGTTTTACCGTAACGAAAAAATAAAAAAATAAAAATTTATTTACAAATCATTATAGGTGTGATCAGAGCAAGTTGACGTTTACTGCTAGTGGTCGAGAAGACTCCGATACAAGAATGCTAGGCCAAGGTAGGCCGTTTTACGTTCAAATAGAAAAACCGAAATTTGATACGATCACGGAAGCCCAATGCAGAGCAATAGAACTTTTAATTTCGAACTCAAACGCCGTTGTAGTTTTAAATCTGCAACAGGTAAGTAGTGTTGTTAGTATACCACGTCTTATTTAACTGCATTAGCATACAAAATATTTTCGTGGACAACAATACAGGGTGTCCAGAAACTCTCCTGCCAAACGGAAACTACAGTTACTAGAGGTGATATTAAGTCGATTTAGCTCAAATTATCTTAATCCGAAAATGCTTCCAAAGGGAGCTACAGCCCTTTGAGGAAGACGTCCCCATATGAGTTTTCTTCAAATTATTCAAAAATACCGTTATAGATCAAGGTCGATAATTTTTGAAACAAAAAAAAATTACAGTAGGATAAAACTTTTTAACTCGAAAAAATTGCAGCAATCACATTTTTTCGATGAAATTGTACATAGTGATTAAATAAAAGCTTCGAATTCGAGTTTTGTTCATTTTTTTGCATTTTCTGGGAATATTTACCATAGTAATGTATTTTTTTTTTCACACTATCAGAAAGTAGATATTTCAACGAAAAAAAAGCTGATATTCTGACACGAGAATTTTCGATTGAAAATTAGGGTGCTTTTTTGATATTAAGTCAAAATAGGATGAAAAAAGAGTATTTCAAATCAAATAAATTACGGTGTATTTGGAATATAATCAGGAAATTTTTCACCAAATTTCGTATAAATTTTTTTCTTTTTGAAAAAGATAAAAATAAAAAATAAAAACTCGGTTATTTGAATTTTTCACATAAATTTTGAGGTTATGTGAAAAAATTGTGTATACAAAAGTTGTAGATCTTTCTATTACCCACAACCTTGCCATTCAACTTTTTTCCATAGGACTTGTAGGACTTTGGCAAGTTTATCTGAAACCGTGAAAGGAATACAGTCGAAAACATTCGACATAGTCACGTTTAACTATGAAAAAACTGAAGTGCTAACTATGTAGTGATAATAATTATAAATGGGTCTTTTTATTATTAACAATATTAAAAATATGATTAAACGTTAATTTTATAATGTGCTTGTTTCCTTGGATTTATTATATTAACATTATCTTTTCAATTTATGAATATTAAAAGATGAAAACTTTTCCAAATTTGTTATGGGGTTCTTCAAGCTCTGGCAGCGTTGTACGAAAACCATAATGACCACACCCTCCTAATTACATAATTGGTGATTTGTATCGACCAGCTGCCTTCTTATTGGCAAGCGCGTGCGTGTGTTCTTTCCTCTCACTTCGTCAATTGACTGATATTGATTTATCCAGTGGCGTTGGTATTGTCAGTGACCTCTGTATTTTCAATTTTACTTGGTAAAATAGGTACCGTACGCCATTTGTACGTTTGACAGATATGCGCCATCTTTTTCCTCGCCTCTTACCGATGCCGCATAGCTTCAGATAAACTTGCCAAACTATAGTTTTGCCGAAAATCGAGATATTATCGAAATATTAGTTTCACTCAAGAGTAAAGTACCTTTAAATTTGACAATATCGAAAATTGTTACTAAAAAAATTTGATCAAAATTAAAAATTACGATTAAATATGTCATTACATTCATTTATTTAAATTTGTTTTTTTAATAATGTTTCTAAAACATTTATCTCTTGTGATTACGAAACAAATAATAATCTTTTAGGTTTTCCATGTTTTTTAATATTTTTTGCATTTAAAACGCGGAATAAGTGCATATTCATTTATTTTGCAAATAATAAAATACATTCAAACACCAAGTTATAAAATTAACATCAGATTAATGTTAGAACCAAACAAATTTAATTTTCACCCATACTAATGCTTCGAAATATCCAACTTTTTTAGTAACATTTTTTGATATTGTCAAATTTAAAGGTACTTTTCTCTTGAGTAAGACTCATCTTTTTTCACAAACCTCGTATACGACTGAAAAATTTTGATATCTGATGACTGTATTAAAAGTTTTAGATGATGCAGAACTTTTTATGAAGAATAACTTTTTTTCCTAAAATTAATAATAAAAAGGTTTTCCGTACGATTCCAACTTAGGGGGACATATTGTACATAAAATCATGTTGGATTTTAAAATTTTATCTGTAATATCAAGTCGGCTTTGAAAAATCAACAAATTGTACAGATACTGGTAACAAAAGTCGTTGGTATTAAGTTGTTTACATTGTTTTGGAAATTTTAAATTAACTTTATAATCCAACATTATTTTATGTAAGAAACACAAAAAGTTTAAATTTATTTTTCTCGAAGACGGCTCATGATTTGAAAGAAGAGAACATTTTTTTATGGAAATTATCTTATCGGATACATAAAAAACTTGAAAATAATTTTTTTTTTAATAAAAAAACCTTTTGGTCCCCCCAACTGACACGCTTGTGATGGATCTGAAAAAAAATTATTTACAGCTAACGACTGGTTTGTAACTGTTTATTGATTATACCAAGATTGAATATTTTAAGTAACGGTATTTTTGAATAATTTAAAGAAAACTCATATGAGGATGTCTCCTTCAAAGAGCTCTAGCTCCCTTAGGAAGCATTTTCGGATTAAGGTAATTTGAGCTAAATCGACTTAAAATCACCTCTAGTAACTGTAGTTTCCGTTTGGCAGGAGAGTTTCTGGACACCCTGCATAAATAACAGATTTTCTGGTTAAATCTCGATTCCCCCTTTGTAGTCATTATGTGGAGTTAGCAGTGGAGGACTAACGTAGGCACTAGACGTGGCTTAAGCCCCGTGATATAGAAAAATAATTATGGTAAAGAAAAACCAGAGAAAAAATCAAGAACTTTATTTCATTATTGTTAATGAAGCTCGTTTGTAAAATTTTTGTATTACTTTTTCTTATTTGAGGTTTTTCTCCGCCCTCAAGTGGGCACCCGCTGGATTTAATCTCGGGACCGGCAGAAGTTGAATCCGCCACTGGGAGTTGGGCTGGGTTCGGAAGGAACTTACCTCCGATATACTAACACTTTTGAATATTTTCCCTATATATACAGGGTGGTCCTTAAGTAATTGTACATAGAAGTACAGTACAATCTTCACTTCAAAATAT
>CAJUYH010000783.1:0-33959 GCA_910591685.1 Galerucella tenella
TCATTTTTGAATCTGAGAATTCAACAGTAATAAGTGAAATGAGTAATACTTAAAATCCTTTCATTAAAATATAATTCATTGTCATTTTAGTTGAATTGCAGAGACTTCTTACCGAAAATGACGAATGCTATGAAGCGAATAATTTGACTGCTCATTTTTTTTTCTTTAGTTCTTTTTGAGTATGTAAACAAATATGAATGTTATCGTACAACATTTACCTTTATTAGCGTACAAAAATATATTGGGTTGTATTGGAGATGATATATATAATAAAAAGAAATACCATACCCTTTTTTGGAAAATATCACCTCGAATTATATTGTGGAGATATCGCCCAAGGTAAATTATCCGGTTTGGCTTAGATAGTCACGTACGGGCTTCGGCTCGACTCGTGATAAATTTCGTTTATCGTAACTAGACCCCGCGTGTGTCCCTCGTCCGTTCACCGCGTGCCATATCGTCCTCTCATTCGTTTCTGGATACCGGTAATGATTCGATCGCTCGACATTGTTAGATATCGAGGCCTATTACAATCACCAACGATATGGATTGCATTAAACCTCAATTGCCCAGATGTAGTATTAAATCTACGCAATATATTCCTTGTTATGATTCATGGATAATAGCGGGAATTCCAATATGGTGAAAATAAGAAAAATATTTAGACCGTAATTATTTTCATTGAAATAATAAGAATATTCCATGAACACTATCAAATAATTAAATAAAGAATTAATGACAAGATAAAAATTTTCATCCATAAGTGTTTGTCACGTGTTCAAACTGTCGCATCTATAAATAACAGTGTCAGATAGGTATAAAATTCATGCTAACACACTTCGGAATTAATTGAAACACTTCATTGTTCATCCAAAATGAAAATAATCGAAGAAATTTATTTGTGCTGATTGTGAATTTGAATGTGCCAAATTTTTGTTTGCATAAAAAGGTAAAATCAACGAAATGTATTAAACTCAACACAAAATGTCGAGGTATCTAGAGGGGTCACGTTAACAATAAATGTGTATATAACTAGAAAACAAAAAAAAAGACAAGAGACAAAATGAGACGTAAAACAAGATAGGTCGATAGATCGATTGGTACAGGTGTTCGTCTCTCGCTAGTGACGTAACCGAGGGTTTCAATTCCTCTGGGAAGTCGTGGGTAAAAGGCAACGAGAGGAAAAAGGCGATAGAGAGAAAGAGAGAATGGAAGAGTGAATGCCAGTGAGTTTCCTCAGATTCACAGACCTCTTGAAATAAACGATGACGTTTGACTGTTAAATCAACGCTTGGAGCTTTTAATCGATAGTTCTAGGCTATTCATCATTTTGACACTTACGTTGCTTCCCAGTTTTATTTTTATATTCAAATACATGAAATTTCATTCGCCACTGAAATAATACTTTCAAATTAGTTATTTAATGAAAATGTGAAATAGATATTTACATTTAAATTTTAATTACTTTTTATTCTGTTTCATTATGGAAGTTTTGTAACGGACCTGTAAAGTATCGCGTTGTATATGATTGTATACAGAAACTGTTGGAAACATATTTGAGTAATTGACATCATTAAACTGATGGGAACTAACAATCAGAGCAAGTGAAGTGCTTAACAGTGACGGTGCAACCCTTTTCATTCAAGTGGCTTTTCCCAATTTTCTTCTGGCTGCTCTACTCCGAGTTCCCATCAGATCAACCCTTATTCGCCGGTCTGTGACCTAAATTTACTCCAAACCTAACAATGAAGACTAATCGTACAAACTGCATACTTCAACTACAGCATCATGCTGACTTCATCCATTTTTATTTAATTTTGTTCCGTAAAAATGCACAATAAATAATTGTTGTTTCGTCATTCGAAAAATTTGCTATTCAAATTATCAAAATATACCATGATTTTAATCATTTTATTCGACATTAAAACAATAAGATTAATCGAACGCTGACAAAAATTATTCGGTATATTAATATAAATACGTAGAAGCGATAAGAATGATAAGGCGGATTATAGTCACATCTAATTGATGGAACTAAAACCAGAATAGTAATACAATTACTGTATCATATAAACTAATATTTAAACACACATACTGAAATATACTAATCGCGATCTCGAAGTGACTCACTATTTTGTATGTTATATCAAAAGTATATTTTTGTTTGAGGAGTAATAATGAAAATTTTAATGTAAATCAATCCGTTAACGATAACTATTTATATAATTTTCGTAATGTTCGTCACAGTATTTTTGATCAAGTGTTTCAGTCGGTTGCTCGCTCACAATTCAAATATTGTAAGTTTTAGTATGAATTTTTCTCCACCTATGACTAATACGTTATTTGATTCAATAATATAAACGGAATTATTATTATCATACGCTATAAACACCATTACCTTATCATTGAAAATTGAATGTACGGAAATACACTATGGTATGAAATAGTAGTAGATCTTATCCATAAAAAAAACGTAACAATTCTTCATTTTATGTTTTGTCATATAATTTACGCCATCCACCGATTATCACCTATTTTTTTTTTAGTAATCACTGTCATTCACTATCCCCCATAAACAAACGAGAAAATTTCACTTCACATGTTTATCAAAGTGTACTCATTAATAAAAAAAATATGTATTTACTGATCTATATATATATATAAAATTTTCTGACGTCACGTGTTTATATATCTGCGTTATACAATTGTTACACTGAAAAAATTACGTGCATGGTTCCAGTAAAAAATGTTATTGAAGTGAGATTTTTCGATAAACATAGATATACTTCAGATATCCTGTGACTATACATTTGTTCCACACACCTGAAAGATTATGCACATGTTTTTCTCAATGTACTTATCCAGTTGTGTTAGTTTTTTTTCTTGAATGTTTGGTGACAGTGTGAGAATAGTTATACCATGAAATTATCCCCCCCCCCCCCCGGCCCCTGGATAAATAAATACATTCTATACCTATATGAATAATTATAACAAAACATATGCTCGCGAATTATTTAACATGCTCATTTCAATTGTTCACGTTTAATTTAACACAGGCACATTCATTCCAATCCCAATTTTTTCTAATAATTTTTTTTTAAACAATACATCTTCGATTTTTTCCATTTTTTCATATGTTGTAATATTTTTAATATACAACGGCGTATCACAATTTATAAACATTTAGTTGAATCAGTTTATGATGCATTTCGATATGGAATGTACGAATACAGTATATATCTACTCAATGCTCCTTTCATATAAAATTCTTAATGACAAACAAAGAAAGAAAAAGAAAAAAACGATCACGGACCACGTTAATTTTACAATGAATAGGAAGTACGTTGAATTACAGCTTAATAATTTGTTGAAACGCAACAATAAAGCAATGTACTGTAAACTCAGGTGAAGTTTAGTCGCACAAGTTGCCCAACGGCAACGCAGGACGTGACTTTCTAAGGTGCTATGTTAAATGAGTGTTAATGAGATATTAAATCTACGAGAGAGGAAGAGAAAGAAAATGGTCGTGGACAAGGGATGATAGGAATGGAGGAACAAAATTAGAAGTAAAAGAGAGGCAGAGACGACGAGAGGTTGAGAATAAAAGAGGGGGCGATAGAGAAAGTGGGGGGAGGGGGGAAGTAAACCACACAGGCCGCTCGTTGAGTCTTCCCTCGTTCCCTGCACTAACTAATTATACAGTTGAGTGCAACCTTAGCTCGACAGCAATTGATTTAAGACTTCAGGAGCAGCTGTGCGGCGGACGCGAAATTGCACGGGAAAATTTGCCTTTACTTCTACATATATATATATATATTCATTCGCGTTTTCTTTTTTCCACCCACAACCACTCCCACACTTCTTATTTCCAAGCGTATTCTTTTTCTTTCGAAAAAAGAAAAGTCGAATCACTGTAAAGAGAAGAACCGAGAAGCTCTATATAATATTTTACCGCACCGAACTTATTTCCTATCTTTCTCTTTTTCGCGCGTTTTCTCTCGAGGGATTCTCCATGCTTTTCTTCTACAAGCAGTAAGATTCGTAGTTTGCTGTTGAGAGCCAACGAGAGCAAAAGTCAGTCACCACTATGTTCTATTCACCCTCATTGCAAAGAAAAAAAGCACAGTCCACATACTTATATATATCAACGTAGACAGCGCCTCGTCTCTTACCTGTAAAAAAAAAAGAGAAAACAACATTATATATATATTAAATAAATTAAAATATATAATTGAGTAAAAGATAAATTCAAATTATAAATCTATCTCATATATATATTACATTACTAACATCGCCAGTTTTATTCTAACAATTATGTTTAAACTGGCAATGTCAATTTTGTCGTTGTTACAGATAAATCAAAAGAAAAAAAATGACCATTAGTATATACGCATGTGTGTGCGCAAATGGATGTGTAGGAATAGCAGTAAACTCGTATCGATTTCGTTGCGGTAAGTGTAACGATGTACGCGTATGTCCGTATATATAGAGGAGGTACAAATTCGTATGTATAGTTGGAATGAGAATCAACAGAGAGCGAGAGAGAAAGAAAGAGGGAGAAAGCGAGAACAAAAACAATTTCGCATTTCTTTTACATACGAGTACATATATATATATATATATAATGAAATGCAGAATGAATTTGAAGCAAAGGAAGCGAAAAGCAGGGCGGCAATGGTGAAGTTCGTAGCGGAATAGATATATGTATATGGGCAATAGGAATCGAGTGTTACACGAAAAGAGTATAGCAACCGGTTCTTTCATCGATTCTAGGATTTATAGTTGGGCTTAACTCTCGCACACGATTCCCCGATGAGATTTATCACCAAACTATTCCTGTAGTAAAATAGCTAAGTTAACAATTCCGTTGCTTCTCTCCTCCATCCAGAACAAAAAAAAAAAAGAGCAAAAAAAATTGCAGTGTTGGCAATAAGACGAATGTTTTTCGGTAGGGTTTTAGCCGCCATGACAGATTTATATTTTTTGGGTGTCAAATATTCCAAAAGTAAAATCTTCCACCATACTCTCCAGAGGCATCAGCATGCATATAGCATTGGTGGATATATAAAACTGAGAGGAGCAGAGAGTTGGTATTGTTCGTACTGATGGCGTCATACAATATCCTCTGGGAATGCACTGGTGCTGTAAATAATGTTGCAACTTTTATATACCACGGAAATCACTTTGTGGGCCAATTGTAGGATTAATATTTATGTTACGAGGATATATATTAGCGTATATATATTATCTGCAGTATTCATTTGGGAGGACAAACGATAACTCGACGCAAAACGAGAAAAAAAAAATATGGGTAAAGTTTTTTTCGCATTTTATCAACATCAACGACACACTTAGTTTTATATATAATATTAAAACACATTTACTGACGTTTAAGTACTATTTAATGTTGGTTAATGAACATTTTTATAATCAATTAAGTAACTCCAAATATTCGAACTTTATGATAACGAGCTACACATAGACCGCATCAAGTTATTGTGTATCTATATATTTTGGAATATCTAAAAGTTTATCCATGATAGCACGTATACACGCATCCATGTCAAAGTCTAATGCACTTCAAACTTTACTCGTACAAACTATAAATTGAAATATTTTCTTAATATTTAACACTTAACGTCACTTTGTCATGTACCGCAAATTCTTAACCACGTCATGTCGTTCGTCTACACTGCCAAGGACACAAATGATATATATATATATATATATACACATGTACGTGTGCATATGTATGTGCATGTACTCGGAGAAACACCATTGATGGCAAGTGAGTACATATATAGATACACGTTTGATAGGAAGAAGAGTTTGTGAATGTGTGGCTCGAACTGCCGCAACAGTATAACGGGATGTTGCAATGAACGTGATGTCACTTCCGGGATTCAGAACGAGTAGGAAGCTATATAAGTTAGTTGGGATGGTAGTGGGCCATATAAATGTAGGTATGATTGTCTATATGAGTGCGTATGTGTGTTCAACTGGGTCCCGACCCATCTATTTCTGTCTTTAAATTTTTCATTGATGAAATGAGCTCACACGGCAACACAATAAGTAGGAGTTTATTAATAAAGTTGAAGCAGAAGCTATAAAAATCTTTAAACTATATCGGCTTTTGTCAGAAAAACGAACGATACTGTATCTTTAATATCGTGAAAACGAAGTTTAATTTACCAATTTTTATTATAGGATTATGGCCAATGAAAAATTCCTACAGTGTGATTTATTCCATTTTGATTTATTTCAATGCAAATAAACTTTGATTTTTATAAAAGCATTTTATAACGGTATATACCGAAAAATAATATTTTTATCTCTTATATGTAACTACACTTATAAACCTACATAATAATAAATTATATGAGTGTACACAATAATAAAGTTCGTTACAAAATTTTGTTCATGTCCTTGTGAACTAAATTGTACATATAATTAATCGTATTTATGGGGTTAAATATCACTTCATGTTTGATCCAATTTATCGTACTAAATGTTTTGAAATATATGTTTATATTTTGAAGTGGATTTTTTACATCTTTTAACTCAGTTGAATATATAAATATATGTATGTCAATGTGGAAATATATATATATATATAGAGAGAAAATAAAGGAGGTTGGAATTAATTCAGGAATTTTCACGCGCAATGAGCGAGCAAGAGTAAGCAAAAAAAAGTACATATAGAGGCTCAGGCATGCGTAAACCGGATCATGGTCGGCTTTTTCTGTCGACCGGAAATTATGAAACGGCATTTACTTCCCGCGAATTTCCGCGAGCTCAAACTTCTCTAGCACAAACTCTCGAGATTCCATTTTGTGCAAAAACCTGATTCATTCAACTTCCTGCATGGGAAAAAGATCCAAAATAATAATTATTATTATACTACCAATGAAATTCGTAACTCCTCCTGTATGCAATGGAAAAAAGAACTATTTCAAATTCCACAGAATTATATATACATCCCACAGATATGTATATATATATATATATAAACAATTGAATGGTTCATTCATTAATAGACAGAAATCGATATTTAAATTTGGCTCAATTAAATGAAATCCAACTATGAAATTTTTTCTAAGTAAATATTGAAGTTAATTTATCCTAGACACATTGCACACAAAACTTTTCACTTATTCCGTTTAGAATTTTTCAATAATGCGCTAACTTTAAAATTATACTTCTGGATATATTTCCCCTGCGACGTGAGCCCTCCTGGTTTCCAATGGCTCATATACAAGTGGGAATAGTCAGTCATATGCAAATAGGAATGGAGTTTGCATGCACGATTATAAAAAAATTTTCATTTTTGCTATGGACCGCCAATATTTGTGTATTGAAATGTTTATAAAATAACCCAATATTTATTGCATCAAAATCAAAGACAATGAAAAAATAAAAATTGTGACAAATAAAAATGAAAGGAAAAATTAAACATTTAATAACCTGATATTTAGACTCGATAAAACTTTCAAGTCTTTCTTTTGTTTACGTTCAATTGAATAATCCTGAGTTATATAATCGCCTTAAGGGTGGTTTGTAAACAGCGTAAAAGAGAAATGAAGATAGAGAGATGGAGAGTTGGAGAGTGAAAGTCAACAAAGAACAGAATCGCGATAAGGGTCTGTAAGACTTGAAGAAAGTTCTTCAACTCAAGGCCCCATATTGTAGTAGTACTCCAAACATTCGACAATTACATTCTCATACGCATCAATTTATAATTATAGATATATATATATTTTCAAAAAATTGAATATCGACAATTGATATAAAAGGACTTTAGGTATAATCACAGATTATTCATCATACGTCATATCCAAGCGTCATAACCTCATAATAAATACATTAATTTATAATAAACAATCTCATGAACCAAATGAATCATCCCTTACAAACAGTCGCTCCAAACATCGTTGCACATTTCACCGATATTTCATCAATATTCATGAATATTCATCAAAATTGTCTCTATCTTCAAGTGCGCGCGCATTCCCGGTTTCAAATAATATTAACAATACGACATCTAGTGTGTCACATCAATAGACCGAGTATATATACACCCGGATGCAATAGCTATAGTAGACGTGATAAAACAGATAGCAAAATAGAAGAGAAAGTCATAGTATAGGAGGATAGAAAGAAAATGGAGGAGGAAGAGACATGGATAGAAATAGCGTGGAGTAATTCAATTTATAATTGAGGGAAAACTGGCCGACTGAGTGTGGTGCCATCACGTCTAGCCAGCAGTCTGTTGGCCGCGACTACCGTACGGGTCATTAGTATGTCGACATATCGACCGTCAGCATGCCAACCGCCCTCGCATCCCCATTTCACTACCCCTCATACTAAAACACTCATACTACTCTCCTGGTAGTCATTAGGAAATATCCGAAGTGAGAAAGAGAGATATAGAATGGGATAGAGCTCATCCATTCACAAATACACGTACACCCACACACATTCATCCCTTTTGCGTTCTCTTTTCTCTTCACTTGGCTCTTTTATCCTCTTCCACACCCTACTTTTCAACATCACATCCACGCACGCACATGCGATATTTTTCCTCGTTGGCCTCATTTCACAATTCCTCACTTTATTCCACGAGCAAATATTTTTTGTCCCCGAATCTTTATTTCTCTCCACATCGCAAAATATCTTTATCTCAATAACATAAGAAATTGGTCAGAGCCGGAAGTTACATGATAAAATATTTTTCTACATGCTGTTGCTTGAGGTTTTGTGACCTCCCTGATATATGAAATATTGTCAAAGACTAGAGTGGAATCTACTTGGACAAACAAGCTTTGTAAAATATGCGTACGCACGTCTCCATCTAATCCACAGAGTGTGTTAAGTTTCCCGCGCAAAGTTTATACACAACACATACACGTACAAACACGCGCGCGCGTGTGCCAACATGCACACGATGAAATGGGCGGTATGATATGGGTGAATGTAATCCTAAACAAAGTAAAGTGGAAGGTAATGTACTTACGAATTATTGTCTATATGAATATTTAAAGTTAATACAATGCCATGTACTGAGAGAAATATTCAATATTAAAAGCCTTGGAATAGAGTTAAATGACTGCACAGAGAATTGCCTAAACATTTTATATGGTTAATAATTGATAATCTGTTATCTTTATTAATTGATAACATATATACATTTATACTTTAAATGAAAAGAACATTACCCAATGTTTTTATGATTAAGATATTTGTAATGAACATCAGAGCTTTCTAACACTACCTTTACAATGTTCATTTCTCAAGTACAATCAATTCTAAATTGAAAAAATATTCGATATTATTTATGAAATTGTCATTGCGGTAAGTACATTTGAGTGTTTTTATACAAATGTATAAGTGAGCAGGGGAAACATACTCAACTAAAAGTATTTATTCTCAAAAAGCAACTATTATTTGAATGTGTTAATACCATTACTCTATATATGAGGACAAACTTTTAAATATAACTATTATGACAACGGAAAGGTACTCAATGATAACACACTGCAATATCAATGTACGCTAATCACGACTATTCTGTTACATCAATTTGTTTATATAACCAAATGACGTTGGACTTGCAATTGAAATACTTGAATGTCACTTTTATTGCCGCAAATTTAAATAAATATTGTGAAATGGAGTTAATGAACGGTATACAATTGAATAATAAATTGGGAAACTAACCGAGAATTGGTAAACAATTCAATCGAATATGAGAATTTTTATTTGCTTGCACCAACGGCCAACACAAGTGGATATTCAGACGACGAGATTGGAGTCGTTGTCATCGTCAAGTCACAGAGTGAAGCATAGAGCGGAACACGAAAATTGCCATACAATGTGCTCTCTGCTGCTTCTCTCCCTTCACTCCTCTATCGTATTCTTGCTCGCTCTCTATTTCAACATAGACGTCGACTCGAGAGTGCTCTGGCATACTAGTCGGCCGATTCGTCCGAATACGGCGATTCAAGGTTTCGTTCAACATTGTTTTTTTTTTTTTCACTTTTTTGTATTTTTTTTTTTTCTATTTCTTTTTTCGTCTCCCACTTGATCGAGAACACTCTTCCGGCTCTGCGTGATGTTCACTTTAAAAGAATAAGGGAGAATAAGAGAAAGACGACAATGCTCTCATACAAGATCCTCTTCATCGACTGGATGGTTGAAAGCCGATTTGACCGAGTCGTTGCTTTCGCAAACGAGCGGTCGTTTCTTTATCGAGTTGATACATATATATATATATATTTGTTGGAAACGTTTACACAATGGCGTGCCCGACTGAGAATAAATGTACACATATATGTATAGAAATAATATGGAATGTATGTACGTGATGTCGTCATCGCCATATTTTTCTCTTCCCAACATTGAATTCTCTAATCCGTGAAAATTGCATCCTCACATCAAATAAAATCCATGTGTTAAGACTGGTTTATGTAATTTAGTGTATATATATATATATATATATATATATATGTATATGTGGCAGTGATATAGCAAAATCCGTAATTTGATCAAATATCTAGTGATTTAATTCAATTACGGAAGATTTTGTCGGATTTTTCGTTGTAATTTGGTGAAATCACTGGGGATCTGATCAAATTACGGATTTCACTATTTTACTGCTACATATATACAATCATTGAACAATCTCTAACGCTCACTATACACCCTTGTACCCACACATCCACATGTATATATAAATATACGATATCTATACGATGTACTCACATAATACTAAAAGATCAAAAGAAAAGTTAAGGGTTAAGAGCAAAAATAAGGATAGTGTGCAGATAGAACGACTCCCGAAGCACATTAACCTCATTGTACAGAACAAAATTTCTTTTTGCGTTCTATTTTCTTTTTCCTCATTCAATGCCACCCTCCCAAAGATATATAGGTATAAATATGTGTGTGTGTGTGTGTGTATACAGAATTGGACCGGGAGACATACACACTCTCGTTTATTCCTCCACAGGGGTTACCATAGAGACGATGTGTACGCTGGCAGAGCAGGGTAGATGAATATATAGCAATGGTATATAAGAGGAAGCAAGATGAAACGATGACTCTACAGATGCCAGAGGGTGTGAAAGGTGAAAGCCGATATAGACTACATGAAGAGTGAGAAAGAGCGTGAGATAGAGGGTAGAACCCAGTTGGGGGGGGGGGGGACTTGGATAAACTTCATAGTCACGACACTACTTCCTGTCTAGGTCGTATATAAACGCCTCTTGCCAACCCCCTACAGACTTTAGTGGAAACAAAATTGGTCCAGGAGAGAGAGCGAGAAAGAGAAAAAGGGAGGGAGGTGGGAGAGGGGGAGGACGAAAGAGTGTGCGAGCGGTAGGGAAAGGGAGCGAAATAGCGCGACAGAGAGTGGTATATGCAGGCCGAGGTATATATAGAAGGTGATGGTGGTTTTCCAAAGTCACTTTGCATGTGCATTAACACTATACACGCATCGCATTCAATATGTATTACACTACCAACACCTTTCAGGAACCATTCTCTAAACCGTTGGGAATATACGACATTAAATCATGTAAACATCGAGTAAATTCGTGGCCACGCGCTATCACGTCGCACAAACTGTAATGGAGTTTAGCTACTGCTTTATATCATTTAATGCCATTTAAGGAAATATATTTCAATGGTTATCTCAATATATACTATTCAACTTGTGTCAATGCAAATTAAAATAATTGAATCACAACATCAAGGAAGTAAAATAGCAACTCTAATAAGTTAACGTCAGTTCGAAATAACAAAAAAAAATAAAAATTAAATGTTTTATTTCTTTATCGTAAGATGTATTTTAGCCATTCCGCAATTATGTCTGTGTGTTCATCCAATATACTGTTTAAATCACGATTTGTCTTCCTTAAAAAGAATAATAACATAAAATTGTGTAAACCCAAATTATAATATACATAAAAACATGTGCAAGCTTGAAATTTATTTCCCAGACAATCATCTCCTGCCTTCTCTCTCATCGCTCTTTGTTTCACTCTGTCCCTCAATCTTACATTATTTCAACGTCTTATCCACAGCTGCACACGCGATTTTCTCGTGTTCACGATGCGTTATCATTGTGCTCAATTGTTGGACGCTGTCACGTATTTTCATCGTAGAAATTACAATGGCCAACCGCATCAGGGGATGCTTCAAGCTCATTCGCAATATATATATATATATGTATTGCCGTGCCGTGATGCCCCTTTTCCTTTTGACACTGGTCGCCCTCTCGTATCGCTATACATACACATCGCCCGCTGCGTAATCGCAATGAAGAAGTCCCACGTGTGGGTACACATCCGTGCACGAAAGCGTTGCTATCTTCCTATTCTGTTACACACGCTCTCGCTCTCATTGCGGCCCTCTTGCTATATAACAACGACCCACACACGCGTTACTCTTGTCCATTCTCCTTCTAATTTGCTAAGCCGGGCCTCCCGAGACCGGACAGCTCCTGCGGCTGGACCGGTCTGAGCCTTCATTATTCTCCCATTGTACCCGTACGGCCCGAGAGACCCCCCCTGGGAAGTAAATCATGACTGGGAAGCGGCAACCGACAATTCACCTATCTCACTCTCATTCTATCACCCTCTACTCACATTAAATTATGTATTATTTAAACTTTTCACCAATTTATACGTGATATAATTATTTAAGCTTGTTTGTTTTCAAAGTAATATTATATCAGAGAATTTTATTCATGGAAGAAATGGTTTGTTTTTATCAAATATATCATCGTACAAATTTAGATGATTTCAATTGAGGATGAAATATTGTCTATTTAAATTTATTATTTATTTATTAAATGGATAATATTATTGTTATGACATTGAAGTTATGGATTATCCATGACTAGAAATAATATGAAGTGTTAATACGAATTTTATTGAGGGAAAAATCGTTAATGTAAATTCAAGATTGTAGATTTCGGAAAATTGTTTAAACATCTCAACTTGATACTTTTACATAAAAATGTTAAAAATAATTGAGATATCGTCCTAAAATTTAATCGTTGAATTATAATAATTATAAAGTTCGCAAAATATAGTTAGAAGAAATAAATAAATGCGAGAATACAAAAAAAACGAATTCTATATTAAATAATTTCAGTAATGTTATTTAATTGAATTCATAACTTGATGTTTCCTATCACCAACAATTATCGACTTATCTTACCCGCAAATAAGAGTATAACACACCTCAATCTGCTTTACATAGCATACGACGTGCTCTACTTTCTACAGTATATTTTTAACATAGAGACATTCATGAAATGAATTCATAATTTATTAATTCATTAATTCAAAATTATTTCTCTTCAGAATGATTTAATCAACAATGTATATAAAGTAAAGAGTTTAAAATCAATTCAACTAAATTTTCAAAGCTAAAATTATTATATGAAATTGAAAATGGTGAGATAAGGTGTCTCTACCGAGATTTAATTTGATTAAACAACCGAAATTATCTGAACAAACAGCTATTGGTATATTAATCTCTTACTTCATTAGAAGTGATGATTTATTCAATTGAAAATTGAATGTGGACTGAGTACATGCAGAATTTGTATATTTCCGATATGGATTGCCAATTTTTTGATGTAATATATCTTATATTTTACTTCCCACAATCTTTGAATAATTATCTGTGTGATATAGAGTAGATAAATACTTGTTTCCTTTTCATCTCTATTGATTTAGTGACAAGCATGATTGATTGAAGATATTATCTGCAATCGGGATATGTGTATATGAGGTAAGAGTATATACAGTTGAAGAGAGGAAGAAACGAGGGTGAATGAAAAAAGTAAGAGGAAAATGCACGTGGAACGATCACATCAGAATAGAGTGCTCGTTGCAGATCTTGCACGTACAGCCACATATAATATATCTATATATAGGTATCCATATATTTTTGTATGTATAGAAGAGGAGTAGTGAGAATTTACCAGATGGGAGGAAAGCACGAGCTGGAAACTTGGTTGAAGTCTCATAATCAGACACGACGATAAATCTGGTACGTCCGATATCAATTCATATCGAACGAATCAATTTTCCACATCACTTCTATTTCCGCGCTTAGGCCCGTTTTGAATATACATACATTAATATATTTCTATATATATACATATAGGTATATATAAATATAAATATTCTTATGGATGTTTATGCATATTACTGTGAAATATTTTTCATGACTTTGTATAATCGATAAATAATTTCCTATTTAACGAAAAATAAATTCATGACAATGTTACCCTACCATGATTCATTCTTAAATGCGATTCAATATGAATAAAAGATATGTATATATATATATATATATATATATTAAGTGGAATCATATGACAACAAGAAAGTATAGACTAATAATACACATTACACAATCAGAATTTCTAGAATGTGAAAGAGTAAAATTTCCGTCAAATAATCGATAAATTTGATAGTGAATGAAGTAGAATGTAAATTTTCCTATGTTCTTTATTTTAAACATTGCACACAACCCTCAGGCTATTTGTACGACACAGTTTCTGAAATACGAATCACCATACCCACAGTGACAATAAGTGAAAGTACTGGCAACACATGTGTACATGATAATACAGTGTAGTGTCTGGTCTCAAGAGCCAACAATCTTTGAGTTTCTAAATATACGATCTTTCAGTATCTATACCATTATGACGTCATAATCATTATACTCAAAGAATAGTATGCATTATATTCCATTTATATCGTTTTATTCATATCCTTCATTAGACATTGGGCAAAAAAAGCTAAACTGATTTCTTTATAAGAAATAATAAAAAACGCCTGTTGGCAAACAATTCAAAGAAATATAGTTGAAGCAACCGAGCCATTCAAGCGTTTATCAAGTCTGTGAACTTGCAATTGATCGATTGTCTGGAGTTCATAACAAATATTCAAGTCGTTTGGAGGCAACATCATTGGCTTTGATGGAAAATACGACGATATGGAGAATGCAACAGTGTGTACATGTGGGAATATAAAACGTTTTTGTGTATGTAGAGTGACAGTGAGTTTGTTGTAGTGCACAAAATTGGTCGAGTGCTTGCCGAGTATCGAAAAAAAAAAAAAAAGAAGAATGGAATAAGTGCTCTTCTTTGCGAATGGGCTGAACATATATATGTGAATAGGTAGTTGAATATGATAGCGGAACACTGGGAAATCAGAATATTGACTAGTGAGAGAGAGAGAGAGAGGAAATACTTTACAACTTTTTATATAAACATGTCTGCATGTATTTAATTTTTGTAGATAGCTTTTTATTTTTCATCACGTATTGATAAGAAAGTATTGATTACGTCCGATTTTATAAAAGCCAAAATGGGGCTTACAATAGCATTTTTCTACAATAAGAAACGAATAAACTCATAAAAAAAGTTAGCATTAATTTTTACATAAATGCCACCGTAAATAATATAGAAAGAATGTCAATATTTTTGGGGGTGATGTACATGAAGAACCGACGGGATAGATTCGCCATATATAGTGGGGAGTATTTTCAAAATGTCTGGACCAAAAAAATTGAAAATTTGTGGAGAGTTAATTGTTACTCAACCGATAAAAAATTGTTATGCTAAATTTCATCTCGACTTTTCTGTTTGATGTAAAATGACAATTATATGCGTTTTAGAATGAAGTACGTATATTTCATACAATGTATGCGACGAACAAAATATGAGCCGACGTGATCTCAGAGTGGCTGACCTAAAAAATTTGCACACAGCATCTGGATATCGAGGGAATTATGAATGGTGACGTCATAATTCGATATGAGTTTCATTTTCACCGTAAATAAACTAAATAGAAACAAATAAACAAATATCTGTCTTCTATTGAGATATCACATGGAATAAAAATATGAGCCACGGAATCTCAAGAGTGGCTGTTAAATAAGTTTGACATTTCGTACATAGCATAAGAATGTTCAGGGGATGATAAATTGGCTATGGATCATTTCGATCAAATGTTTATATCGTCGGTAAATGATGTTTTTATCTATTATGGGAAATTGCCTATCATAGTTCGTACATTCTATTTTGATGACGTATTCTGACGCGTTACCATGTGAACAAACCTTGCTAGGGTTTTGTACTTCATGAATGAGAATTTGAATAAAATATAAAAACAATGCTTTCCGTTTAATTGCAGATAATTGAACAAACGAATGAATAAATGAATAAAAAACGATTCAGTAAATAAATGAATTAATGACTAAATAGATGAATGAATAAATGAAGGATTAATAAATAAATTGTGGAACTAACATATTAATATATCAATGAATGAATAAATAAAAAATGATAAATCATATGCATAAACCAATGAATAAATAAATAAATAAACAAGTATATAAATGAAATAATAAAGAAATTAATGAATAAATAGATAATTATTCTTAATATTAATTTTTGTTCAAAATTCAAAGGGAATAGTTCCAATGACCCGCCTCAGATGATTGCTAAATATTCGTTGAATCATGAACTTCCCACTTTTTTTTTCCTACAATGCATAACTAAGTAAATAAATAAGTTAATGAAGTAATTGATCAATGAATTAACTTCATATTTGAAATAAGACCGTATATACATACAAATAATAACTATAAATATAAACATCCTTTTTTTTTCAACAATGAAAATTATATAAGTAAGCAATTATGTAAATTGTTAAAAAATAAATAAAAGGAGATTAATGAATGAGAAATTGAACGATTCAATGCAGAATAAAATGAATTTATCCATTATTAAACCAATGATTTGGAATAGATGTCTGATTTGATCGAGAGTGACGTTTGTTAAAAATTTTTTTTTATTATTACTTTTTGTCAATACCGCATCACTAAATATTTGTTCAATATTATTTACTCACGAAACTTTTATAAAAAGTAGTATATTTTATAACACTTTCTATGACTGTACCGTCGAAAATTGCATTTTCATCATATTCTATAATATTTTATGACTTTTTGTTTGTCCCATTTTTTTTATTTTTCTTGTTTATTTCATCTGTTATGCAATTTTATTTCTATAGCCATATACATGTTTTGTTGACACCAATCGGTGTAAAACTGAAATGAACATAAAATCAAATATATGTACATGGAAAAATAGACATAATAAAATATATCATTCTTCAATCATATTTTAGTTCGAAAAATATTGGATTATATACCACTATTTGTTCTTTCAAAATTTTTAATAATGATTGTCAGACATTTACGTTGAGTCATAAAATCATATGCAAAGAATATGTATTCAAATAAAAATAAATACCTACATACAATTAAAAATGTATTCCTTTATAGGCATCCGCCTATAAAGATGCCAATAAAAGAATCGGATTACTATGGCAACCAAAGTTATGATTCCGAAATTACACCCACTCGCACGCACATACACGTTTGTGTATTCAGTGATAAGAAAGGCATACATATGTAGCTATAGATATGATGGTTATATATGGCTGATGCAGTCCAGATATAGAAATATATATAGGTACATGTATGTGTTGCATAAATATATATATATATGTATAAATAAAGTTGGCTGTCGAGTTTAGCAGGGTTGTAACTTAGTGGCGAAGCGGCAAAAAGAGGGGTGGACGTCATGTGCACTTACTCGATCGACTCACTGGAAAGTTTCAAAATGCGATTTATCGTGAGATTATGAACTCCAGTCGTACATCGTCCTTGTATATAACTGTGACGTTAGCACTTCCCATTTATATACCTACTTCAGCAGCCATATATATACATGTGTGTGTGTGTGTGTGTGTGTGTGTGTATGGGTCCTAGAAAAAAAAAATTTTTTCCTACTCAGTGGACTTTCAACGAGAGTTGAAGTATAATTTTTATCGTGCGACGAATTGATTCAGACGGTCTCGACGAGAGTAATTAGAGTAATAGCCGTCTCTATATAACGAACTCCGGAGGAAATTTTTGACGTCCACTTTCGCTACTGCTCTCCCCTCCGTTCAAATAGATAAAACTCACATTTAACGTCTGGCAGACATCTAAATCGATCTAGATTCACATCTACTCACGTCTCCTCTTTTTCCTCTTTTTCCATAAACGATGCGCTATATATTTTGAGGTGTGTGTGCAGGTTGAGATCACCCGGCCAAAGAATCTATAACGGCTATTCACGTACTCATTAATTACCTGGTTTACCACAAAACTTTTCGGCGCGACCGTACGAAAAAAGTTTCCATGTGTAGATATATACTTAAATGGCAGTATAGACCCGAGGAAAAGTATCAAGAGGGATTGGGAAAGTAAAGGGGCAATGATAACGAATGCCGGAATAATGGTTTTCTAGTGCACGAGAGATTCAGTATTGTTGGGAGACTTTATCTCTCTTTAAATAATTTCGAAAAGTTAAATAAAATCTATCTAACTCAATATCGATATATGATATTGACTTGTGCACGAAAATCCGCTCAACAATTTTATTTACCTCTATATAGCTATCTCTTAAATATATTCAACGCGGTGAAAAGTGAATAGCCATGATTATAAATAGAAAATAATGAACAGCATTATCACCTTTTTTTTTATGTTTTGAAACCGCTAGTATTTCATATAGTAATTAACTTCTCGTTAATATGTACTGTTTAAACTCGTATGTATTTTAATTTCAGAGTGATAACAATTGTTACGGATGATAATAAACATCCATTTTATTATTTCAAATAAAATATTTCAGTATTCATATATACAAATACATGTATATACTATAATTAGTATTTAATTACTTCAATGATAATTAAAAGTAGTAATTCGTTTCATGTGAAAATAAATGTATTTAATAAATTATTTCGTCAATTAATATTTGTTATGATATTTACAATGTCAAGAACAAATAAAAAATTTTTCCATTCAATTATAATATCTATATGTTATGCAGGATGTCAAAAAATTATTATTGTACATTATATATTTTTATGTGTACTCGGATATATTTTCACATGACAAATTATTACGGTAAAATTGTAATCTGGAATCGTACCACGAAATATGATATTTATATTTTATTTGTGTACAATTCCTATTTTTACAGTGTTACGTTGTTTTCACCGTGTCATCTATATTTATGATACTGAACTCAGCATCAAGTACGCTAGAACATTGCAATGAATTACGATAAATATCATAATATTTCATATTGATCGTGGTCAATACATATTTGGTTGTTTAATACTTTCAAAAAATAGCACTACAATGACAGTTAGTGTCCTATTTTGTATGTTAAAAAAATTATGCTGTTATTTCGCGTAAAATTTCCAGTGAATGACGTATGGTTCTCCGGTGACATGTTAAATAGTGCAAATTCATTGGATTGGACGGTAAAAAATCGTGTAAAAGTATGTCCTTGTACGCTGATACCAAATACAATATTATGAAATTCTACGCAAACAGAAGAAATGTAATATTTTTACGGTACACTATAATGTTTCATCACAATACTTCTATATGTGTTAAATGCTATCAATTGCACATATAAATTAATCTTTTCATTCACTTCCAGTCCCTAAATATTTAAAGTATTAAATAATTTTATAAATAGAAATGGTAATAATTAATTTTTCTTTATATAATCGCAACAACGTTTGATAAGTGAAACGTGAAAATAAAAAAACACACAGATCCATATAAAAATCCAAAATACATTAATTTTTGCATGGCCATGTAAGATGTAACTGCTGTCGTGCACCATCATAAAAATATGAACATACATGTATATATATATATATATCTATGTAAAGAGGGCGTTCTAGGCACGCATATATATATATATATATATGAACACACTGTATATCTCACCAGCTGGCACTAGTGCTGCTGCTGCTATTTCTGCTGCTGCATGCACACACACACCCAAGAGCGTATCTCGTATCGAGGATGAATGGCTTCACGGTGACTTACTGGGACATTTAAGTCCTCCCTGGACGCTTTTCGTATATGTATAAGGGCGGGCAGAGAAAGAGGGAGGTAGGCGCCACCATAACGGGGTGGGTTAGATTGGGAGGGTGAAATAGCGAGTGCTGGAGAGGAGAGTGAGTGAGACCCAACTAAAAGTTCGAAAACGCCTGAGATCGCTACAGTAATCCCCGAGTAACGCGCGATAAGTCTCGATGGGTTGGAAAAAATATATAAACGAGAGTTTATATATGGTGTATAGGGCTATACACATACATGTGTATATATATGTATATGCACGTGCTGCAGAATCGTTCGTAACCCAGTTCGAGCAGTAGCCAACGACCACATACTCTCTATATAACAGAGAAAATCGGAAATCGACGAACCATAGTTAACGGGAAACCGCTCAATGGTCACGTTCCAGATTTTTATTACATTTTTTAAGTTTAACAAATTTTTTTTCTCTTTTGTATCAATATATATAAATTTAAGTAATATATATAAGTACCCTTCACCATTTTTTATTGATTTTTTCTCTTGCGTTATTGACTATTATTCATTTTATTATCAATTTGAAGAGTGTTCAAGACTATAATTTTGCACGTATTTTATCCATTCCACACTCTACACAGTCATTCAATAATGACACAATTTTTCAGAAATTGTTTTCAATGTGTACAAGTGTATATTGTATACATATAGATACCTGGATATATAATATACACTATATGTATTTCACTGCGCAAATACGGTATCGAGTGCAATAAAGACTCAGGTGATAACTCGATAAAAAGACTTACCCACTATACCACGAACACGAGAGAGCAACAATATATTCAATTTTCATGTAATCCCATTGTCATTAAATTCTTCCTTTTTTTTTTCTCCTCACCTGAAACATGAAAAAAATTTTTTTTATATTATTACCTTTCACTCAAACTTGCATATCCTACACATATTAATTTTAAATATTCCCTGGAATTTTATTTGGAGTGCGAAATAAAGTGAAATTGATGCCAAGGATATTAAGACGTATGTGCAACAAATTGGCACCGTTTCTCTATCTCTACTTCAATCACTCACTCATTCACTCACTCTCCCTCTTTCTCTGTTTCATTTTTTTTTTCGCTCGTGTACAACGACGACGATAAATCCATGACTGATAACCGACACTGGAGTCAGCGATAAAATCACAAAACGAATAACACAACTGTGATTGCCATATAGTTGTGATCATCACACACGTTCACAGATCCTACACACGATATCTACGTATTTGTAGTACTCCTCATACGATATTAACTGTATTTAAGCGTGCAAACATGTATCACATTATTTCATACAAATATATAGATATATTTGTCATAACAAACTGGATAAACAAGATACAATACAAACAAATGGTATCTTTCATTTTTTCAGATTTTCCGTTTCAATATAAGCAAAGTTATCAATCAATCAATCAATTCCCGATAAATTCTTCAACGAAGGTATTTTTTTATTATTTCAACGTTAAGACATTTTTTTAGACGAAATAGATAAATATTAATTACAATTGAACGCCCTAACAAATTACTTGTGTTTACTCATTTCATTATCATTAAAATGGACGAAAAAAGGAAAAATATAATAAAATAAGACATAAACATAAAATGGTTTTTATTTCTTATTATTATTACTATTATTTTCACTCATCATTATTTATATTACTTTATTTATTTATTTTTTTCGTGTTCAACAGAACAAACTAAAATTTCCGGGGAAGAAAAAAAAAAATAATAAGTGCCGAGTGATGAAAATAAATAAAAGAAAAAGAGAGAGAAAATAAGAACGAGAGGAGTATAAGGAGAATAAAATAAAAATAATAAAAATAAGAAGAATGAAACGAGGCAGTTACGAAAGAGGAGAACGGCAACAAATGGACCGATAGGGCGATGGGTAAAACATATATATGAAGTTAAACCGGTTCCAAGTAAGTGGAACGCGCTGCGTTGTGTGTGCTGTATGTGCGATGTCTAATGGTGCCTTGCTCGGCCAGCACAATATCCCAATAACGAGCGAGTGCCTCATATATAGTCGGCCGGTATATAGGGATATATATGAGAGCCGTTGATATGTCCGATGGGTCAACGAGCAAGATGAAACGGCAAAGAGAGAAAGTGAACGAGACAGGAAATAATTCGCAGAAGCAAAATGAACCAACATGGTACATGTATATATACATATATCTCACATATGTGTTTACATAGATATCACCATATACATAACATATATAATGAAGAGAATAGAAAAAATGAAAGGAAAGAAAAAAAAAATTTTTTCTGCAGGACCAGAGAAGTATTGGTTTTATGATAATGATGTCATACAAAGTTCCAACATCAAAAGACCTTTTACCCTCTCTCGCTATTATTGCCACAAAGTGACAGCATATGTGCACACATATACATGAATATAATATGACATACACTCCATGCTTGTGTATATACACACATAAAATCATTAAT
Source organism: Galerucella tenella (assembly GCA_910591685.1). Lineage (NCBI taxonomy): Eukaryota > Metazoa > Arthropoda > Insecta > Coleoptera > Chrysomelidae > Galerucella > Galerucella tenella. The sequence continues at coordinate 22,497 of CAJUYH010000783.1, forward strand.
TAAATAATTAAAATAGGGAGAAAAGAATTTTTTTAATTTTTCTTTGTTATGAACAATTTTCAATTATATAATATAAAACATTTGGATGAAAAACGAGCAGGTATTCTACAACAATACAGTGGATGATATTGTTGAGAGGGTGGCTGCAAGATCCACCCACCGACAGACATATTTGCACAAGCAGACCAGCACAGATCGAATATAGATAAACCGTGAGTTATGTGAAGCTGATGTACTGCCGTGTGATGTGTTCGCATGTATACACAATTACACTGCACAAGAGCCATTACACCCTTTTGCTGAGTGAATAACAGTGATTATTTCGTAAAAGGAATTTCAACTCAAAAACAGCACCCACAGAGTGTAATTGAGTGAAGGAAAAGAAAAAAAAAAAAAAAAGAAAATGGTAGCAATAGAAACCGGCAGTAGCGAGTGACTTGGATTGCAATGCGCGTAATTCGATGGTGCTGAAAAAAGTATATATATATATATAATAACAATAACAAAAATAACGGTAGAGAGTGTAAGAGCGAGGGGCGAAGGAGCAAGAGGGGCGTCTTTAATAAAGCTCAGCGTCTGGTATGTACGCACGACGATAACACTAATTAAATACGAGTCGTACTGACACTGGCGTGTGCTGTGGGTGTTCTCTTAGTGTGTGCACGTTGTCTCTCTCTCTTATCCTCTCTCTCTTGCGCTATGCTCGTTCGCCTAACGAGGCCGGTAATTACCCGACGGCTTCATCTTCGCGAAACTCGCGCAAAAACCGTCTCTACCCCGGTGTGGCCCATTACTCTTCTGGCTTTCTTCTTCCGTCCGTTTCTCTCTTTCTTTCTCTCCCTCACTGCCGTTCTTCTGCACCTCTTCTACCCCATATATCTCACGCACACAAATGTTGATGTTCACAACAAAACCGGAAGTTAGCAAAAAAAAACAACTCGTCAACAAAAAAAGATATAAAAAATTAACGAAAAACTTGAAAATGTTCATGTGAATTCATTTTTTTTCCTCTACTGGCGAATGAATTTTTATTATTTTATATTCATATATATATATATATATATATATATATATATATATATATTTTTGACTGCATGAATATTCGTCATATATATAGTTGTGTATATCATGTGGATATGAAGGTAGAATAAAATAAATTACGGTAGCTCTGTAACGATAATTTAGTTTTATACACTCATAACTATAGCGATATGAAAGAAAAAAAAACGAAAAAGCATTAAAATAAATTAATGAAATGAGTACACAATACCAATTATTCTTGATACACTTTTAAATAATACCAGCACGAAAACCTGTCCATTTGCATAGATTAAACTTGAGAAGAAAAAATAAATGGACACACACACACACACACACACACATATATAAGGAAAAAATAAAAACTAATGACAAAAATGAAAATAAAAAAAAAAAGAAGAAATGCTTTTACACCATATGAAAATCAGCAGATGGAAGTTTTGGACGTCTATACTGAGCCGCATCATGGCGCTAACGATAACGAAGACTAACGTCGATCGTATAGGGAGCGAAGCGTTGAAAGAAGGCATAATGCGATATTCATGCTCATATCGCAGTACATGCATCCATATATATACCTATAAAAAGACGTGTTGATAGTTGTTGCACCACAGAGCGAGTGAGACCAGAAGTATGGAAGAAAAAAAAACAATAGAGAAGCAATGAACGTTAAGCAAAGAATGGTCTCCACGAACAAGCCATACACACATACACACAACCTGCAAATTGGAATGCATATGCAACCCCCTCAACAAACCCAGCCCTCTGCCTTATGGCAAAGTATATATATATATATATACGTAAATACAATAAATAAACGTTTGCTTGTATAAATATACATGTATACAAGGTTGCCCGAGAAGATCACAATTCTACACAAAGGTATCCCTATTCCCTATCTATATATATATATCGCAATACAGATGATAGTCGCGCGCGTCTATGAATACACTGATGATAGGTCCATGTGTATTTTATGCATGTACGTATATGTGTACTTACGATGACACCATACATATATGGTTATATATGGTGGATTCTATAGGGGTGTCGCGCGCTTCATACTTACGTCGGTATCACAGCCATCGCGCGCACTTTATTGTGAGCGATGTTATTGGAGTGCCGTAATGGCATCCGCCATGCTATCAAGGCAAGCGTAATTCACTACCAACTATGTACATGCAATGTTTATGTTGATGTGAGTTGCGCCTATACGTATATATATATATATATATATATATATATTATATGTGACTGCCATGTCTGTCTGCGCTTGTACAGAGTAGATATATATGTATGTGTTTATCGTACGTTGCGTATTATATTAGGGCACATTTCCATGCCAAAGTTGCATGTGGCTTCTGGCCAGATGTTTCGTTGTCACGTTAGAAATTTTGCATTTAATATATGAAAATATCATATTTTATAAAATTATTATTTATGATATATTATGATCTTTGTGAATTTTTCTTTTTGTTTGTGCACTATAAGGCGAAAAAATAAATGAATAACTGTATGGGTTGATGTTTTTGACTGAAGACAAATCACCATATTGGTATATCTACCGCATATATTTTAAAAAAAATTGATAACACTGAGCCTACAAGTACGGAGTTAAAAACAAAAAACGTTTTTTTTTTTTCATATAATTTTAATAATTTTAAATATTATTAAATAAAAATCATTTTCATCAATAAATTAATATATATGCACACTGCAGTATTGTATTATATGATTATTGGAGAAAGGATAATATACATGCGCATACGCATACGTTTCCTATCATATATGCATGAGAACACGCGTCAAATTCATTTCCATCCAAACGATATAATCATTGAACTGCTGAAGGAAATGAAATGGTGTGAGCACTTTAGCCCTGTACCATCGGCGAGCTCTTGTGTAGTATCACTCTACAAACAAAAACACATGATTCACGCTCGCTCAATTGATATTTGTATATCGTCGCATTAGTTTTCTACTCGGCTAATCACAAACAATGTATGCATTGCCATCGGTAAATTGTTAAATTCAAATGGTTCAAGCCATATCCTATATACAAACATTGTATTTATATTTATATATGTGTATATATATATTATATACAATGCACCGCGCAACATCAATACCCAATTGTGTTGATGATACATCAGAGAGAATCAAGTGAATTCGTTGAAGTGAAATGCAATCTATTTAACCCTCTTAACGAAATTCAAATATCAGGGTGAATGCCATAATGAACATGTAATTATAGAGGTATGAAAATATTTCTCAGTATATTTCTTTATTTTTTTTAAGTGTGCAATGAAAAAAAAGGGGGTAAATTTCCTTTCTCATTTACGACCAAACAATTTCGTTTGACAATGCAAAGGTGCAGGTGAACAATTGCTGCAAAATTAAATATTATATCCCCCTCGCGTGATAATATAATAATGCAAAAGGAATAAAAAAACAATCTTCTGCCGTCAACCACACAAGTTTATACCATTAGCATATATTTCTATAACGATCTCATTTCAACCGTGATAAAAAAGGGAAAAAAAAATATTCATATATACTTGTGCAATTATAAATACCCGAAAATTAGTAACACATATATTAGTATTGCTTTTAATATGACGAAGAAGAAATGGTAATTGTGCGATATACGAGTTTTTATATACAGTTATTATACTCACACAAACAATATAATAGACATTTATTTTATGTGTTGTTACTCATCTACTTTTTACCCTGAAATATAAAATAAAAAAATATATTCTGCCCCTTGAGGGAGGTTAATATACCTGTGAAAAATTAAAAAACTCCATATCGCGTGACCGCTTGAAATGCACGCTCTTGTGACTCTTGTATTCGTGGAATAGTACGCAATATCCTGAGGTACCAGCGCATATTCAGGCTTTTACCAACACACTATCATTGTTATCATCAAATATATATATATATTCATATACATGTACACACGAGCCATATACACATACATATTATATACAATATTTCACCTGTGCGTATGGGGTCGACACACGTTGACTCCTAAGAGAATAGAGTTAGTGCGAATATGCGGTTGGCACCCCTGCGTCGACCACCGCTACTACTACTACTACTACTACTACTATTACTACTACTACTACTATATATATATATATATATATATATATATATATATGTATATACGCGAACGACATGTAATAGAACGAGAGAAAAGGCAACGAGCCGACTCTCGACGATCAATAACACGTGTGTACGCACCGACACGCACCAATACGCCGCCATGTTTCCTTTTATCTTCAATGTGGTTGTGTATATCTCTATATAGATAGCACGCGCGTACATATTGTCCTTGTTTGGAAGGCGCCCTTTTGCCCTCATACCAACCGTTGCCCACACCTTTTCCTGCGCACTCTCGTCCGTCCTGCCTTTATCCTTGCCATTCCTTTTTTTTTACTGTCCTGTCTCTCTCTCTCTCCCTCTCACTCCGTCATTTTTCTCTTTCGTCTCGATTTAACCACCCTACAGGGACACGAATACATACATATATATCAAGAACACGCACGCGCGTACATAGACTCATGTGTTCCAAGGACTCACAGCTGAGTCACATATTTTTGCGACACTTTTGTCAGAATAAAATTGGAATTTTTTCGTTTTCTTTTCTATTTCATTTATTATAATGTAAATCGTACTATTTTTTGACATCTCATTGTATACATGACAGTTATATGAATAATTGATGAAAATAAATTGACATGTGAAACGTATCAACAGGAGAAAACATAAAAAAAAATAGATAAATCAAATTGCGAGAGAATAAAATGGAAATTGTATAATTGTATGAATGGCACAATGGCGGATGCAGTCGCATCCCTTTCTCGTTAGTGAGTCCCGCGGGCGAACGAACGCGCGCGTTTCACTATACAGTCGTTCTCTCTTGTGGAAACAAGATTCTGATTAACGCCAAAATTTTATCGCTCGCCGCAAACCAGACCAAAGCCTACAACCACTACCCTCATGTGCATATTATATACATATATACATACATGATACTTCAACTGACTGTCCCACCCTGTGCGGTTTTTCCACTGGCTGGCTTTACACAATTATCATACGCAAAAATATAAAATAAAAAATACATTTCATTAGAAATAACAGTGATAAATTCGCCATATGTAAACTATGTTCATATTTGGTTGTTCCTAAACTGTATGGTCACGTTCGATCAAATCTGTAATGCTGGAATGGCGATGTGGTATTTTTTTTTTTTTAATCGATATACCTATAGATAACTGTCGCGTCAGAGTGGATATGATCTTCTGTGTTATGTCACTTTGACATAAAGTTTGAAACACACATAAACATATATACGCACAAGAGACATAAAACCGACGAGACCATGATTTTTGGATCGTTATTCACGGTGTCTCCCCCACAATCACATATACACAAAACATATACCTAGTTTATAACATTGTACTTCCGGTATACTCTGCATATCCGTCAGACCGTTACGCCCATGACCTGTAAGCCACTTAAGCTTTGTTCTTTTTATGTTGTTATTATTGTTTTTTTTTTTTTTTTCATTTAACGACTCAACCTTATTCAACAAAAAATTTATATTATTGATTGTACACTGAGAATAGAATTTTAAAATAGTCATGACCGTATAATTCGGATCAATTTTCCCGAATATATATTCTGAAAATTAACATATAAACAGATTACCGATATATTCTCTCTCAACATAACTATTCACTATGTATTACCAGATATTGTAACAGTAATTAATAGTAATCCTATAAAAACCGGCAATTAAATCTATTTAATAACTATAATTAAATTGTTTCTTCAATGTACAATATACTTTAACATCAGTGTAATTTATGTGTACTGAAGTAAGTCAGGAATTTGAAGAATGAATTCTTTCTGTTTTTCAGTCTTGCTTCTTGCTTTTTTTTCTCTCACCACATGGTAAAAAAACTTGACTCCCCATCTTTCTCTTTTTCCATGTCCCTCTCTAAATATATATATATACCTGAGTATACATGAGTAGAAAGGCCACACACACGGCAGTTTTAGATATTATGCTAATGCAACGAGTTATGGATAACCCCAGCGTGCGCGCACGCTTTCATCTACCACTACATATCCTTTGTATATTTTTTTTTCTACCACCACAATTCTCTATATACATATATTTATTTGTGTCTGTGTGTATCTCTTGACTATTCGCATAAAGTTTCCGCATCTACTACACATTTCGCTTTTTTCCCCTCATTTATTTCTCTCATCAGAAACTGGACACACATCACCATCAGAGAAATTGCGATGTAATTTGGGATCGGTAGGATACTGTTCGCGATAACAGGATTCACATTCACGGAACAGCGAAGATAAGAAACGATATACATCTAAGAAATGAAGGAGAGAAAAAAAATGGAGGAATGATCGTGTCTTTCCTTTTCGAAATTGAATGCACGTTCTGCGGAAGCCCCAGATTCGATCCCACCTTATTCACATCAAAACCCCCAGGTTCGCATACTTCTGTTAATTCGCAATATAGGTATACCTATGTGTGTGTGTGTGTGTGTGTGTGTTTAAGCAATATATATTGTCTTTTTTTTTCTTCCCCTCTTTTTCGAATATATAGTATATAGGAATGAGCAAGAGAGAAAAAGGGGCAAATGGTCAAGCTTTGATTTTCCATGAGACTTGAAAATGTCTTTCAGTATATTGGGTCGTCGATGTCGACTGGTTGTTGCCATATTCCCCCTTATACACTACCATTCTCCATCTTACAGCTATATATATTAAGCTTGTTTTCTTCCCCTTCAATTGAAATATATCTCACAATTTCTGATGACATAATGATAGCGCAGACATGAACGTACGGCCATTTGTAAACTATATGAAGATCGTAAAATTGTTTTGTGACAATTGCTGTAGATTTTATGGATTTTTATGCATAGATATATGTATACGTATTGTATATTATATTGTATGTGTGTCATTGTAAAGAGATATATTGCAAGCATTCAAGTTATACATAAAATATATGAATGCATGTATATATGTGTAGATAGATATTCTCTGGTATTGTGCAATATCTGCAATGACAAATACACGCTTCATTTCACAGAATTCTTCAATCGCTTCTCTTTCTTTCTCTCTCTCTCTCTCTGTGTCTCTCGCTCACTCTATCTATATCGTATGCTCGACACGAAGAGTGCACGATAAAGTATCTGTACTACGAAGTGTGCACACACACCAGTGACGATTTACTCATCGACATTGAAAACAAAATTGTAGTGCAGACACAAAATATATTTGTAATATATATATTCATACCTGTGCGATATCTCTTCGTGTATGTGTGCGTGTGCGCGCGGACGCGTATATGTGTGTGTGTATGTGTGTGTTATATTGTTTAAAAGTTATTCGGATTTCAGAAAAAAAGAGAACGCGGAGAAAACAAATATACAAAAGAAAATAAATGAAAAATTTATTGTGGTGAAATAAAGTGTTTTTCTCGAGCAAACTCATTCAGGATATTACTTACTAATTTTTTTTATTTTTTTTTTTTTACCTGTACTAATGCGTTTTTGATGTCTTTTATTTCATATATATATATACATATTGTGTATTTTTGCTTTTTATGCTTTTGTCACGTCGCTTCTCTAGTGCTTATGGCTATCGTGTCGGTGGGGTACATGAATATGTGTGCGTGTGTATGTGCACGTTTGTATGCGAGCTTTTGTCTGAAATGTCGTCGGAAATAGAGTTGGCGGCCATTTAAGGATTCTGCTCCTTTGCTATATGTATATATATATCCATACATATATATATATATATATATGTATGTCTGCGTGTGTGTGTGTGGGGAGGAGTATATATATATATATCTGTACACCTCATCCTAAACCCCTTCGTCTTTTCCGCTTGCCCGCGTATTTCCTTCGCTGCGCACATACTTGGCACGTTCGTGGATTTACGATTTTGGTTATTCCGGAAACTGCCACGCGTCTCGGGGTTATACAATAAATTTTCGTACAAGGCATTGCTGCCCTCATCTTCCATCTCCTCCTAACGCCTTTTCGACCATCCTCCAACATGTTGACCTCAATTTGACATACCACGAGTAAAAATAAATAAATTGTACAACATATAGGTACTCTTCAATACTCTCCAATGAATATCAATCGTTTCTGTATAAATTCAATAAAAATTTATTCAATACGAGTGTGTGAATTTTCATTTTATACGATTGTCTTTAATTTTTGAATATGATAAAAAACTGTACGTACAACTTTTTTTCATAGTATAAACTTTTTGGAGTTTTAGAAATAAGTGCGGGGTGACGATGTCCTTTAGCTCATAAGCTGGAAACAGGAAGAGGAGGGTCGCAGATACGTACACAAAGACAACTACCACCGGATTCACAGTTACTGCCCCCGACACAAAGGTATATATATGTAAAAATGTTATAACCGCACTTGTGTCTCACTCTATCACCTGTCTCTCGGTACTTTTTATTCTCTCGTCCTCTCCTTCTCTACTTTTTTTTTGTTCCGACCACTAGGATGACATTTAAAGGCTTCAAATTTAGTTCTGCCTTTATAGAATTAAATATCAAAAGTCAAACGTAAGCTATCTGTGCTGTAATTGAAACTTTAGCAGTAATACAAATAACTAGAGGAAAAATAAAGTCCGTATTATTTTATTATAGAAAGAGACATATTGACAAGCCAAGATAAATTCATTCTCATGAATATTGTCACTGCTCTCGATGAGGGTATAAAAAACTAATCAAACCAGAACAAAAAAAAATAGTTATGATGAAAAGAATGAAAGTAAATTTCTGTTATTTCTATGTCCAATTTTTTCTTCTACTTTTATTTGTCAACGTTCAATAGTTCAAGCCAGATATATATATATGTATATAATTGGAAAGATCGCACTATTGCTTGAGGATGACTGGCTGGAAATGTGTATATGTATGTGTGTATTTGTGAAAAATACGACAAGGACCAATCGCGAGAAGCCAGTTGCAAAGAGAATCTAGGGAACTATCCAAGGGTCAACAGCATTCGCCTTTCATGTAAGCTCCTCCGAGAAGTCCAAGACGATTTGTTCATTTTTTTTTTATTCGCTCCCTTTTCTATATTGTTTCTTTTTCATGTTGCCATATACAACAGTTCGAAGAGATCGTTCTCTTTTTCATCCTTCCATTCCTCATCCGATTGGGTATATCGGATGTATTTATTGGTTGTCTCATGCTTTTCCCCGTCTCTTTCTCTCGTTTACTTCCTAACGTTACAACTTCAATGTTGACGAGTGTAAGACGGGTGGGCTGCAACGATTTATCTCCAACTGTCGCCATGATGAATTGATCGTTGGAGAACTCTTGGGAATTTTTTTCTTTTTTTCCTCTCACAATGTTGTGATAGGAAATAAAAAAATATGTCATATTTTTCGAATATATGATGAAACAATAAAAGGTAAAAATATTGTGTTTGTGGAAAAAAAAAAATATATTGAAATATGGATAGAGAAGATGAGAAAGTTATTGAAGAGTCAGGTCTCTTGTCTCCTCCAATGAATTTCTTTCGTCGCTCACGGCTTTTATCCATACTATGGCCACGTACAATAAATGGAATGCACGTGGGACTTGAATATGGTTTATTCCTGTTGCGGAAGCACTACACATTATACTTTGACGTTTATAGACAAAGAATATATAGTGAGTGAAAAATGTTGAAGTGAAAGGTGTGAATGTTCATTATTTTTTTTTTTTTTTTCACTTTTCACTCAATAATTAACACCATATTTTTTCTATTCATTGGAAAAATTTATAGTAAATTAATTAATCGTATAATGTTATTAGCTTTCAAAAATGCCACACTCTAATGAAATTAGAGTCGTCGAGAAATATCAGAAAAAGACAACAATTTTTTTTATATCCACTACTGCAAATTCCTCCACGTTTTACAGAGTAACGCGCACATGCAAGTGTATGTGCGTGTGTGTGTATGCATGTACGTGTGTGATATATATAGATATCCATATGGCAAAAAGTTGGTGACTCGCCGAAATATTCGTCCATTGCGCAGATTTCTCCTGCTCAAGTAACAAAATACATACTCGGAGGTGACGACGCACGTGCACGATAACTTTATAAGTCGCCGCAGCAGCCGGTCTCGTGTATATATATTATATACGCGAGATATAACACAGCAAAGAGAAAAGTGTCAGGATAAGAACTATATAATATCTGTATAGATATACAAAGATCAACTGTTGGTCAACTTTTGATCGCTTTTAGCAACAAAAATAGCATTTTTAATTTTCACTTTACTTTGGAACAAAAGTAAAAAAAAATTTTTTTTTCCAACCACTAAAATGTTCTCTACAAAAACATTATAAAAATGTATACAAGGAAAAATATCATGTAAGCCAATGATACGAGGCTTGTTGCACGTTCATGATAACCATTGTCGTACGGTTGCATAAGCAAGGTATGAAATTCGACCAATCATGTGTTGCGAAATGAGTGGAAATGAAGAACTCTGCACAAAGAGCAAGGAAATCCTCTATTTTGCCTGTTATTCCCATCAGCTATATACATACGATGAGAAATAATTTACTATCTGAATATAATAATTAATTACATATCGAGTTTCTATTTATGACAATTATTTTACTAATTGCTAGTATATTCATCGGTCGGGGAACCATGTGCTCTGAAATCAGTTTTGCTTATTGTAGCAAGTATAAATATAGTTATTACAATATTCGCTTGACGTTCAATATTATTTAGGTATATACACTGATACAAGTATGTATATGTGAATGCTCATCATACAGCCGTTAAAATACTTGGAATGATAAATGCACTGTAAAAAAAAACAGAAGACAATAAACGTATTTATTTTGGATCTCTCTTCTCAATGTAGATATTTTTTTATTATGTGATATTTCAAGCAATTTATTTATCTGATTTCCCCAATGACATCGCCAGACGACTACGATGACGAGGACATGGGACCTGGAGGAAACGAACGACTGATGATACGCCGGTGTAGCAACAAGAGAAGCGAGTGAAAATAAAATAATTTCGTCTGCCAATATCCGGGGAAAAAGCGCGAGGAAAACAGAGAAGAAAAACGAGACATTTTGTTCGAGAAAGCAAAGCGTAATAATTCTGTTGTGGATGCGATCTCTCATTCTTTACTTTAAATTACTGTGGTGACATATATATATATATATATATATATTTATCTCAATCATTCTTCATTAATATATACAACAAGCTCTCAGATATATCTCCCGACACGATCATAACAATACCATCCAAAATAGACCTTTACGTCTTGCGATTCGAGAAATTCTCAGTCAAATATATTGTATAATTATCATTCTCAAAATGGGACT